>VZRX01016758.1:0-36108 GCA_013398075.1 Notiomystis cincta | reverse complement strand
GTGATGAACTGACCAAACCCCCCTGCTCCGTCTGCCTGCGCTGTCGGTGGGAAGGAGGGAGGGGCTGGGGGCAGAAGGTGTTTTAGGGGCTTAATTTGCTTCTCATTATCCTCCTCTGATTGTGTTGGTAATAAATTCACTTTTACAACTTAAGTTGAGCCTATTTTGGCCCTGAAGTGTTTCTCCTGGTCCTTATCTCACTCTTTAAACATTTGGGTTTTTTTCCTTTCCCTCCTCTGCCCATCTGTGGCAGGGGAGGGTGAGCGAGCGACTCTCGTGGTGCCGGGCGTTTGGGCCAGAGTCAAACCACGACATTACCAAACTCAAACTCTAATATGCACACATGTATGAGCAAACAACACGACTTGGGCCAGAGTGTGAGCCACAGACCTTCAGCCAGGAGCAGAAACAAATCTGTATGATTTAGGTGAACATCCACAAGCAGCATGAATAAATAAAGAACAGTCAAAGCTCAAAATCATAAATGCAAGGATTAGGTCCTAACCAGCTAATAGGTATACAAATTCCTGCTTTTGTAGATAGCAAAATTTTTAAAGTATTTCACATCTTGGTGAAAGACAGAATGTCTAGTCTAGATGAGCTAAATCTGTACAGCAGTAGCAGCATAACAGTAGTTCGCATCAACTGAGAATTGGGTCTAAACCTGTAAAAAAGGAAGCTGAAAATAGAAAAAAAATTTTAATGGATTAATTGCCTACTGCTAATTGTTTGCTTAGCTCTGTTTAGGAACAAAATGCTAATGAATAAAAAACCAAATTACTGTCAGTCAGTTCTGGGTTGCCCAAGGTAACAAACATTCTGCTCAGCTTGTTACTTAGGCATATAATGCAAAGTTAAACACAGACTAAATTAATCCAAATAAAAATATTTTAGTTATACCACAAGAAGAGGCTCAGATAAAGATCTTATGTTAGCTATCTTCAATATACCATCCTATGTCAACCTACAATCCTAACAGAAACAAGATCCTGTTGGTTTTATCTTACTGTAGCTAGACAAGATGAGCCTTTGGCTGGTGATTTAAGACTGCCCTTCACTAATTGCTTGATGACAGCTGTCTCAGTACCTCATCTTTTCTCATTGTGGGAAAGATACAGCAGAAAACTGGGTTCCAGTGAAAGAGAATCAAGCTAAAAAGCAGATCATTTTTGAGGACTCTGAGTGCACAGCACATGTAAAAGTTCCCAGCCCCTTCCAGGACTACTGGTGCTATGGTGACAGAAATACAGAGAGCTGCCTAGAATTTTTTACATTATTGACATATCAGACATACAATTATTTTGGCTATAAAAAGATATCAACAAGATTTTGGTTTTCAAAAGTTGCAAATAGAAACATTCTTCACTGCACGGGATAAGATTAAGGTCTTTGGACAAAAAGAAGCCACAAACATTTTCAAGAGGCATTTGTACATTTGCCATTAAAGTCTTTCTTCAAATTGAATTGCCTTTGAAAAAATGTCAAGGGAATATTTTTTACTCCGTCCTGTATGCAGAAGAATCATATACTAAAGAACTGATTCTTTGAATAGGGCCTGTGCATGATCCTATCAGACAGGATTTTTTTTCATCTAACTTTGGAAGAATTCTTCAAGTAAGAAAACCCTGAAAAATGTGGATACAGTTCTAAGATGGTTCTTACTAACCCTGTGGCTCACTGGTACTGCTCAGCTCTTGCAGACAGGTCACAGGAGTGTGAAAGCCTAACTAATATAGCAGTGTAAATGCAAACTGGGCCAGGGCCAGCTCAGAGCAACTTGCAAAAGCAGGAAAAACTGAGCTCCGCTGCCCTGGGAAGAGATGGTAAGTAGGAGAATGCACTTTTCCCTCTGTAGGAAGAGGAACAAAAAGGGGACAGAAAAAGTAGATGTGAAGTAGAAGTGTTCTGGAGAGTTAAGATCTGTCTTGTGCTGCAAACAGGAATGGTACAGCTGGGGTCAGTCACAGGGACAACTTTGGCCCATATCTACGGGCACATCCAATCCTCAGCCTTCTTCATCAGGGCTCCACTAGAGTAGGTGGAAAATCCGTAGCTTTTGGTGCCTCCCTCTCCTGTACTAACAGCTGACAATGCCTCTAGGATTTAGAAATATTTGGGAAAAGCATGGCAAAATATATTAATCTTTCCCTCACTGCCAGCTGCAGCAGCATGAAGTGCTTGACAAAACTACTTGACGAAAGATGTCACACAGCTATCTTTACTGTTCAGTTAGATTACCTTAAAGAAGCGTGAAGGGCTAGGACAATTTTAGGATGAATCAAATAACTTTATCCCCAAAAGCTCAATAAACACAACACCAAAAGCTTCCCTCTCAGTTTGTTTGCTAGAGAATGCCGTCATGGCACATTTGCTGCGGTTGAACTCCACCATGCTGGGCATTTCAGCTTTGCCTTGCAGGAGAGCAAAGTCAGACAGGAGGTTGTGATGCAATAACAAGTTTAAGACTTGAACATCCATTTAGTCCAGGTCTCCAGCCTTGTTAGTTCATTTGTGCTGTCTTGACCTCCAGCAGCTGTGGCACAATGCTCAGAGCCACCACCTCCAATTGAAAGGGTTCATCTCATTAAGAATTCTCATTTCTCATCTGAGCTCCTTCAAGAGAGTGTCATTTCACTTTAATGAATTCATTGCACATGATATCATGGTGGTTTTATGAATATGGATTTACCTTCTAATTATTGTAGCAGTTAGAGAAAGGGTGACAGGAAAGGCAGAGACTTAAGGGTGCTACCATGCAGTTCTACACTTTCTGCAAAAGCCAGTTCTTGCTTTTGTCTTAGATATTTCACAGTGGTTTGTTTACTCACAGCTGATGATCTTTTCAGTGCAAGCACTCCTCAGCTCAAATAGTTTTCAAAAACAATCAATAAACAAGTTTATTGATGATCATGTTATGGAGCTATAAGGATAAGAGAAGGGTTGTTGACTTCTACATGAGACACTCAAAGAGTGATGGAAGGAAGGTGGGAGTAAATGCTTAACATGGGACATATTCAGGACTTCAGCTATGGGTGCCTAGTGTAAGCACCATGGTAACTTCTCTTCGTTGATTAGGTAATGGCCTGGTAGTTCTGCAACTAAAATTATCTGAATGCCTCATTGAACTCAAAACTTCACTGCCCTACCAGCTGTGGTGGCTCAGCTAGGCTCTCAGATGATTTGAATACAGCTCTTGATTTTTCTGAGTAGCAAAAGGAATAATACACAATTACATGTGGTGTTGGCACTTGGAGACAGGAAGAATAACCTCTGCTTTTGTATTTGGGCACAAATGATATTAGGAAGCTCTCAGTGTGGCCAGAAGGTTTGAAGTCCCTGTGGGCTCTCAAGGAAGAGCTGGCCACCTGCTACTTCCCACTGTTCTATGTGCAAGTAAGGAAAAGGCAGAAGAGCTTAGCTTCTTAACAAATAAACAAGCAACCAACTGAAGCTTGGGCTATTAAATAAATTGATAGCATTTTACTAAACCATAAGGCTCCTTTTTCTCAGAGCACCAGCATTTTTGAGCCTCCTTATATTTGCACTAGACAAATACTTAAAATATCTCAGCAATTATTTCATGTTGGCACAATAATAGCTTAACAAGAATGGATCTTCTTATACATGAGAATACAGTGAATGATTGTCTTACTAAGAAAAGCCTAACCCTTAAGAGGGTTCGTGTTGTTCTTCTAATGACTCACTTTAGGAGAGGTAGATAGGCAGGAAGGATGATTCATCGCAGGACACCTACTGTACACTATTCTGGAATACATTTTTCTTCATCTCTCTCCCACTCTACCTATCAGAAAGGGATAAACAAAACCATAAGAGCTTGGGGATTGAAAGAGAAGGGGAAATTGGCTAAAAGTCAATGCTGGCAATGGGGTGTCCTTACAAATGAGTAAAAGAGTGGTGACGGCAGCACAGTAATGTATTGGCCTCACAGGTCAGACTGCCCTTAGCAGATATAACCCATAAATCTGTAAGCCTCAAGATGCAGTACTGAGTCAAAAATTTAGCTACCTCCTCAGGCTTTGCCTCCAAGCTTCTGTAAACTGCAACTTGTATTCCAAGCTCTGTTTCCTCTAAGAGCCTAGGAGTGAAATAAGAAACAGGGAAAACAAGAACAATAGACATCAATTCAGTCAAGGGCTGGATGTAACAAAAGGAAAATGGCACTGTTACAGTGTCATGATTTTCTGAAACTCACCTTCGAAAAGAGGTCAAGAGAACCAAATCAATAATACACTTTGATGTCACAGAAAATTTGCTGGAGGTTCAGCCCTGCATTAAGTGCCATTCAGCCACTAGCAAGCCTGGTACAGTCCACTGACTATCATCCTCTCCCAGTCATAGAAAAACCAGTTTGTTCCAACACCTCGGGCATGGGAAGGGATGCCATTTACTAGATCAGGTTACTCAGGGCCTCATTCAGCCTGGCCTTGAACACTAACAGATATTTCTTCTGGGAACCAGTGCTACAGGCAGAAGGAATCCAAGGAGTACCAGAAAGGTTACAGTGTGGAGCAGTCAGCACTCTGGAGAGACGGGATCTCATCCAGAGGGGCCTGGACAGGTTGAAGGGGTGGGCCCATGCAAACTTCATGAAATTCAGCAGAGAAAAATGGAAAGTCCTGCACCTTGGTGAGGGCAATCTCAAGCACAAACACCGGCTCAGTGGAGTATGGACTGAGAACAAATCTCAGGAGAAGGTCTTTGGGAATATTGTTTAATGAGAACCTCAACATCACCCAGCCATGTGCCCTTGCATTCCAGAAAGCCAAACCTGTCCTGGGCTGCATCCAAAGCTCCATGGGCAGCAGGTGAGGGAGGGGATTCTGCCCCTCTTCTGCATTTGGTAAGACCCCACCTGCAGGGCTGCATCAGCTCTGAGGTCCCCAGCACAGGAGAGATGTGGAACTGTTGGAGCAAGGGCAGAGGAGGCCACAAAGATGCTCAGAGGGCTGGAGCAGCTCTGCTATGAGGACAGGCTGACAGAGATGGAGCTGTTTAGCCTGGAGAAGTGAGCACTCCCAGGAGACCTTAGAGCACCTTCCAGTGCTGAAAGATGACTACAAGGACATGTAGTGATAGGACAAGAGGGAATGGGTTTAAACTGCAAGGAAGTAGGTTTAGGTTGGATATTAGGAAGGAATTCTTCACTGTGAGGGTGGTGAGATGCTGGAACAGGTTGCCCAGAAAAAATGTGGACACCCCATCTCTGGAATTGTTTGAGATCAGTTTGGATGGGGCTTTGAGCAATCTAGTCTAGTAGAAGGTGTTCCTGCTCATGGCACAGGGATCTGGAACTACAGGATCTTTAAGGTCCCTTCCCTCCAAGATGAACTGTCCTATGATTCATTCAAGCAAGTTGTGTTCCAGTCCAAACAGTGACACAGGAAAATGAATTTTAAAGTGCTGTTCACATGCCCAGTCCACAGACACTCAAGTCATTTTTAACAATGGCTAGAAAAGGAAAAAATCATCTTGTAAAAGCCAAGGGCATTAGTAAAGATGATTGCTGAAGCCTGTTCAGGGACTATGCAGCTGCAGTTGGCTTAAACATGCACTTAGAAACACTAAGTGATGATTTAACAGGACTGATAACCCTGATAACCCTACACAGCAAGTGACTGAATACATCTGCAATTGCAAGTGCTGAAAATGTCAGGATAGGATTCATGGGCTGGAACTTGAGCAGAAAGCTGCATTAACAGAGGGAGGGCATTTGTAAAAATGCCATGGGATCATTTATGACCACATTTAGTGACAATTTAGTCCTCTAGCTCATCAGAAATGCACAAACTGCAGCAAAACATTCCACTCTATTAAAGCACAATGTCTGTGCTGAAAGCTTTGCCTGTTGAAAAAACACTGCTACATCCTATGACACTCCAGATTCACTTCTGTCCTCTGAACTCTGGCCCAACACAGGTATGTATCCTATGGCAACTAACCTGCAGTGACAGGGAGAGATTAAAGTAAATGGAAGTAAAGGAAGAAAATTATGTAAAATATAAACATTGCTGTCTGCTGGAAGTTTGCATGCCCTCAGTTAGGTCTAGCAACTTCACTCAGCTAGTCTGGATCCGTGACTATTGCAGGTGACTTTAAATCAGCAGGAGTTTGTAGGAACAAATTTTCTTAAAAATATGACTGCTATTCCATTGCTTCCCTTGGAGGCCTTGCTATCCAGGGATGTAATAATAATGATGATAATGTGATAACCTCATGTCACTTGTGTAAAAGGGACCATGTGGAATTTAAATTCTCTTTAGATGGGTAACTAAGCAGTTTGGGCTTCTTATAGAACCAAGTCCTTGAAGAATGTAGCTGGCTTACAAATACAAATATAGCTGAAATTTTTCCACAGAAACAAGTTAGCTACTACTGGGACAACTTCAGAAATCCAGACTCTGCATCTTGCCTTACTGAATATATTCTTCCAGCTCTGCTGGTGCCACTGGGGCCATGGACCAATCCCCACCCTCAACACAGACTATTCCTGAGTTAAGGATAACAAGATAGAGCACATTTTCATGATTATCTATCTACAATACTCTGGGGTCATTTTTCAAAGGAGAATTTGCTTGGTGAACACAGAAACTCTGTTCAGTTGTGACAGTGATGAAGACATAAATATCTGCAAGAAACCAATCTGTAGCTTCTGAAAGACAACAGATTTACCAGGCAACTCCAGCTGCTCATTCACAGACAAGCACATGCCTGGCAGCAGAAAGATGGATTTTCCCTTTTGTTGCTCATCCATGAGAACTGTCAACAACCTCTGTCCAAGCACCGAGTTCCGAGTTCAGTACTTACAACCAGAACACTCATAAAAGACCATGCATTTTAAAAGGCTGCCATAATTCAGGTTTTTAATCTGGATTCAGGATCAAAGTTCATACAAACAGCTTCTATATCAAGAAACTAAGCAACACAGGCAGACACTGGAGGTTACTGGCAGTCTGTGCAAATGCTACAGCACCCACCAAAACCCTTCCCAAGCACAGAGAAGCTGTTAGCACAGACCAGATTTTGCCTCCAGCAGGCACTTTGGATGTGGCCTTCCTGTTTTGAAGGCAGAATTTTGACAGTGTATATGTGCCAATTACCTCAATGCCCAAATACAGTTTAATATGTGTTTCATTTCTTAGTGGAAATCTATTATAGATTCTGAAAATTTCATCCTGCATCTGACTGTCAAGGGTGGAGTCCAGAGCATCAAGGTGAGATTTAGAGCTTGTGAGAGACCACCAGAACACACTGAGCATTGTGTTCTGATTTGGCTTGTTGGGATCCTGAAGGATATTGTTTAGCACAACTCTATCAGTTGAGCTGGGGGTTTCTAACCTCAGTATTACCAAGAGTCTTACCAAGAGTATTACCAAGAGTCTTACCAAGAGTATTACCAAGTTGCCAAAGGCTCAAAGCCTTGGTCTGGTGCTAGACCTACAGAACACTCCAGTGACTGTTTTTATCCATCTCTGACTGCCTGGGAAAGAGAGATTCTTGCTTTTTCCTTGTCACTCAATGCAAGGGCCAGGCTTCTGCTGGTCTGCAGCACACCTGAGAGCCAAGGCAGGCGATGATGATAGCACTGGGCACTCACCTGCCTGTCACAAGCCAAGGAAACCCATATACATCAACCTCAGTGACACTCTGGATCTCTGCAGCACAGAAATGAGGCACTGCTGACTGATAACCCCCTTGGCAGGCTAAGGCCAGATAAGCAAAGCAGGGCGGGCTTTCCAACAGCCTTCACCAAGCCACAGGGCAGCCTGCCAGGAAAGATATGGCAGAGCATAAACCATGGCTGTGCTGAAAGGTGCTCTGGACTCTGGGGACTGGCTTGGCTTAGCAGGATGATTGAGAAGGTTAAAAAATCCTGTCTTGTCCTGGACCAGATGTTTGTGCCCTCCTTGCCCACTGTGAAACCTGTCCTGTGCCATGGAGGAGCTGTTGTGTTTCATCTCCATCTGTCCAGAGACAGGCTTCCCACTGCCAGGATATGATGCCATCAGGAAGCATTCACTATCTGCACTGCCCATGGGTGGATTTGATGGATCTGGGCCAGAGACACATGTGGTTTTTGGGCCACATATCCACAGAAGGCTGCAAATAAAATGAATGAAGCTATCATGAATGGAGAATCCCCTGAAAGGTGGAAGTGAGATGCTGGCAATTTGTGATCACTTTTGGGAATAAGTTTGATCACTAAATTTTGTATTTGTGACATTTCTGTAAATGTTATGCTACTAAGATTTACACTCTGCACTTGAATCAGGCTCTTTCCTTCTGATACCTGAAGTGTTAATTATTAATCATCAAAGCACAATTACTGGAACTCTGCTCCCAGAGGAGAGAGAGGTTTGGCTTACAGTGGTATCCTCCAATAACATAAATCCTTACACTAATTCTTTTCTTTAACAACAATCACATTTGGCCAAAGACACAAGGCATGGCTGCACATGTGAGTACATGTGCATGTAATTTGTGAGATCTGATTAACTGTGGGTCCACAGTCTATGTATAAACTTCCCATAGTATCAGAATAAACAGTCCTGTTCGACGGCTGGCTCCACATTATCTTTGTTTGTTCTGTACCTGCCATAGGATAATTGGCTTTTAACACTGATCAGAGCTACTGCTCTCCCCTGTAAAAAATAACTCCTGAACTGCAAGGTATTTTTACAGACTCCCAACCCAACTTCCTTGTGCTCTGTCTACAGTCTCCTGTTAATAGCAGGTGCCCTTTCTTAAAGGAAGAGCCCCCTAAATCTGTTCCACAAAAGCAGTCTTCAGCACTATTTGGTTCTCACTTAACACCAACTTTCTTGTTAAAGGCTGTATTCACGCATAACTAAAAGATGCTTGCAGTGACACCAGGCAGACTTCTGAAACAAGGCAGCTTTCAAGTAGAATATGGTATTTTGGGGTTCTGGTGTTGGAATTACACAGGAAAATATGCACAAAAGCTCATCTCAGGTCTCCAGCAGGACTGTAGTCCTCTCAGCAGCATGTAACTGAGTTCATATCAGTCTGTCTGCCTTGGCTGCCCATCATGAAGAGCTCATATCTGACCACAGGTCTTCCATCATTTCAACGAGATAACTGTGTTCAGCTGTTGACAGCTCTTGATATTCCTTCCATGCTGACTGGGAATAACATCTAGCTTTTATTTCCCAGTCCCAGAAATGAAATTAATCTTCCTGTCCTAAAAGATCACAGCACTGAAATCTGTTAGGAAATGTTCATGCTTTCCATAAAAATAAATTTCCCCTAACTCCCATGATCATATTTTAAGTTTGGACGGATCCTGTCTTCTTGGAAGTCCCCTCCTCAGGATGGCAGTGAAGTCTCTTTCAGGCTGCCAGCTCAGATGTACCACAGTGATAAATGTTATATCCTCAGGTGAGCTGACAGCCCCACACAAGGCAGTATTTTCTTATACTGCCTGTTCTTTGACAAGTCCCAAACTGCTTCCCAGAAAAAAATAATAGAGTGGGATTATGACTCTATTTGGAGAGGAAAACAGAGTAACATACAGAAGGTTCCTGGCCAAGATGAAAGGAACTTGACCATGTGTTGACCTACACGTGGCTGCAGATTAAACAGGGAAGGCAGGAGCATTTTCTTTCACCACTCCCTTCCTGAGTATCCCAGCAGGGTCAACACAGCTCACAAAAATAAACTGAGGTGGGTGTGGGGTTAATTCAACTTCCCATTAGTTGCAGTCATTTGTGAGCTGCCGAACAACCCCATCCATGTGTCCCTGTCATGGCTTCCAGGGCACAAACAGACAAGCACACACTCACTCCTGTTGTTCCAGTTTAATCTGCTGCCACGTATGTGCCAGCACTGCCATTTAGTGTGCTGGGCCTGTTGCAGCACCTTGGACATAAAAGACACAATAGTAGTTGCAAACAATGATCCTACACAGAGGCAAACACACACCACTACTTGTTGTAAGCCCCTATCAGCACAAGATGGTGGAAAGTGGCAGAGGTGAGGCTACTTTTGACAGAAAGTAATAGCAAAGGGTGATGGTGGCAAGAGCTAAAAAAAAAAAGAAAAAGAAAAACCGATCGGTTTTGTTTGCAAATGGAAAACTATCAGCCAAACTTAAAAAATCTCACTGGGATTAACCTTGGGATTGAATTCCTGGTTTTACTGAAGCTCAATAACCAGATGAAACATTAGTTATTAGTCATCTTAACCCTTTCTGTGGAGAGTCAGGGTATTCTTGGCAAGTTTTGAAGCAAACCTTTGATCTGTTGGTATTCCCGAAGCTACTCACATGCTTTGATCTATGGCCTTGATCTGCAAAGACAGCTGGGACTTACCCTGCCCAATAAAGAAAAACTCCAGCCAGTTTAGCTGCTTCCCTGCCCAGCTAGCCTTGCAAATTCCTATGCTTCAGTGCAGGATTTGGGAGGTTTTATTTGTAATATTGCTCCAAGCTTTCTCATGGACCTCCCTCTCCACCTATTCTCATTTTCAGAGGAGATTTACGCCCTTAGGAGCTGACATCCCTTAGAGTCTTCACAACAGGCCACACAGGTAGTCTGAAAACTGCAGTGCTGGGCAGAGGTATCAGCAAGCTCTGAACAAATCTGCTGCAGTACCATGGGGAGCTGAAGTGGGATGCTCTGTCCTGCTCCTTCACAACACATGAAGGTCCATCCTCCGTGCCAGGTCTAATACTGCTGGCAGTACTTTGCTGACCCTTGCAGATGTGCTGCCCTTCACTCACCACAGGCTGCCCCTGCAAGCCTCCTCTGTATTTAACCAACCCATCAATCCACCCCCAGCTCCTCCTGCTCAGAACTGTGCTGCCACACCACTGGGGAGATGACACAGGATGTCCCCCACCAAGTGCCAATGACTCAAATCTCAGCCCACACTGAGCTGGTCCCTGGGCATTGCCATGATCTGAACAAGTAGTTCAGGTAGCCCTGGAGAGATGGGAACCACATCCTGTTTGGCACTACCCAAAGCTCAGAGCCCATCCAAACAAGTTGAGAGACTTGGTTAGGGTCCAGCATGGTGCTTGATGAAACTGATTCTGGATACAACAGCAGAGAAAGAGCGAGAAGAGACATAAGGAGAAAGTGAGAGAACTTGCATTTCCATAGGTCAGCTCTCCTCAGAGATATTAGGGGTTCATTGTAAGAGATATAAAAATAAATGTCAGATGGCCCTTTCTTGATTAATCAAGCTTGGCTTTGCGGTAGTGACGTCTCCTTCAAATAGCACTTTTTCCATTCGAAAGTCAAGGAAAAAGCCAGAGAGCATCTGACTCCTGAACAAGCAATAATGAAAGCAATTCAGGCTTATTTCTGTGGACATGCTCACCCTATTATTTTAGCACAGCTGTGTAATCCCTGAGTAATTAAAACATCTCCTCAAAGCTGCCACTCTCTTATGCCTTCTGATCCATGTCAATGCTGATCTGTTCAGCTGTGTAGGAATATTAAGAGTGCCTGATATAGCTAAGTCTCTTCAGCTTTTATCCAAATGGTCTCTTCAACATCAGCATCAGCTGAAGAGAAGGACAAATTCTTCTTTTAATGTAATTTTAGATTAACTGTTGCTTTGAATGCAGTTTTAGTCTATTTACACCAGTCTGATAGGTATCAGCATTAAAGAGCAGCAATGCATTTCAAGAGGACTTGAAGAAGTTTTTAAATATATCAAGGGAGCAGAGGTAGCTGATTAAGAAAACCACTAATAATTTGTTTGAATATGGAATTGTCAGTCACTCAAAGCAGCCAAGAGCTCTGGAACTTAAAAACACAATTTAACAAGAAAAAACTGAGTAAAGAACAGCAGTAAGTGAGGAAATGCAGAACCCTGTGTAAAAGCCACAGAAGGTCATCAAAGTCAACCGAGACAGTTTTGGAGCATTTAGATTTTGTGGAGCATTCACTGCTCTGCAGACAGACAGGCTGCTCTGGCTGTCTGCTGGGACAATACTGGGGCCAAGGCAGACTTCACACAGGCAGCTTTGGGGAGACATGGGTCAGGACCATGTGAAAGAGAGAAAAGTAAACACAAATACAGAATCTTGGTTAGAAGAAGCATCCAAAAAGCATCAGGGCAGAAAAGAAGGCCAAACAGAAGCGATGCAATTGGATGAGCAGTGTGACAGAGCTTTGTGGAGGCAATTGGCAGGAATAAGAGCTCCCTCTGCAGCTCCCCTGTGCCTGGGCTAAGCTCTCAGGAGATACCAGTGCCATACCCTCCCTATACAGCCATCATTAGAGACCACTCTATACACAACACCATGATTGGTCCTGGGTACAGGAGAGAAAATGGAGAAAAATATCAGCAATGGACTGAGGAACTCTTGCAGAGCAGTACACACAAAAGTGAGATACTCTCTGACAAGTCTCAGTAGGAAAATGTCAAACTGTAGGTGTCTGTAGGATATATACATGCGGGACAGAAAAAGAATTATTAGAGTAATGTTGAGTTAATAACATGGTTCTTGTTTTCCTATACAATAAACCCAAGGCACTCATCACTTCACACCCATGTCTGGGCTTACAGGTGACACTGGGGCACTCTACAACAAGCCTACACAAGTAGGAGAGTTAGGCATGGGGGCTTTCCTACCTCTTTCCTACCACCACTTTCCAGGATTTCTCACACTGTGGGATGTGAAGCCAGGTCCTGCTGAGGCCTCTGTGGCTGTGCTGAGGTGAAAAGGCAGAGCAGTGGTGTTTGCACCACAGACTTGCAGCAGTGATGCCTCATGACCAGACTCTGTTCCCAAAGCCACGAGTTTGTCTTGGTAGGTTTATTTCAGATGTCTCAGAAACATCTCTCCCTTGCATTATTAATTGCAGCATCCACAACCACATTAAGTCTCATTTTCAGTACTACTACTAAGTTACTTTCAGCAGCCTATTCTCAATGTCTGTCCCTTGGAAATGAGTCCCTGGCCTGTTAACCCTTTCCTTGCTTCTGAAATTAGCAGGTACCCTAGAGGCTGTGGAACTTCCTTTAGGCACATGTTGTTTCCACCCTGGAAAAGTGTGGGATGTGTACCTGTGAGTCCTTGATATTCAGGAGATTGCCCAAAGAGTGACTGAGCAGTGACCACTCCTCTGAGACACCCAGGTCTGAGCTTTCCTGCTGGATTTCCCCATTAAGTCTGTCACTGTGCTCTGGCCACCCAGCAGACTGGCTGGGGGGTGAAAGATCAGACCATCTGCTCACTCAGGAGAGCTCTTTTGCACAGCACTGACTCTGGGAACAGAGACACTCATGCCACTCATGCTCCCAGTAAGAGGCTTGGTGTCAGTCTTGGATTACTCCTATATTACTCCCAGGTGCCCTCACTAACACTGGGCTTGGGCTGATCTTGTACTTCAGTACCCTCTGGATCCACCATCCTTTGCTTCTACAGCAGAGAGGTTTAGATATGACAAAGATCTAAAATAGAAAATAGACCTCACTTAGAAGAAACAAAAGCACATACAAATATTTATATAAAATTTACATAGACAAAATGATCAAAACCTTTTCTCGTCACACAAAACACTGCTCTCCACACCACGGACAGGCTGCCCTGTTGACAGGATACATGATGGAGCAGGGAGGGGAAAACTGAGCAAGTATCTCATCTGCAGGGGGAAATGGGCACCAAGGGATTTCTGAGGCCAAGGAATGCCCAGTTGTGCCCAAGGATCCTGTAGGGAGCAACATGGCTACAAAGTGCTGCAGCAGCAGCCCTTGACACCCTCAAGCACAGTCCCAGCTGCAGGGTGTCCTTGGACTCACTCTGGCTCTGGGAAGAAGGACATGCACTGAGCACCAGCGAAGCAGTGCTCGGCTTGGGCTGTGTCTGTCTAGGGGGAGTGAGAGTGAGACCGCAAAACTCAATTAGCACAAGCCCTAAGCACGGATGCTTTCAGCTCCAGCAGCCCCTGATTCAATTGGTGGCATCTACCCAGGCAGCAGCTGCCACCTCCCTTTCCCTCCAGTGACTTAGGAACGGTTTGTATGAGAAATCAGGAGCAGCAATTTTCCTTGACAGAAGAGGTCTGGAAAACAAAGAACTTTGTGTCTGGCAGGGAGGGATGTTCTGGTCCAGGTCTCGCTTTCTAGAGCACACATCTGCATTCAGTTTGCTTTCCACACCTCAGCCAGGTATAACCTTTCTCCAAGCCCTTCTTACACCCTCCCCTTGATTTTCCAGGAAACACCAGGGAAGCTGCACACATACTATCTGCTCCTTTGAGCTTTCCTATCAAGGAAAACACTTTTCTCTGTCTTGCCTCCTCCTCTATTTTTCCAGCATTTGCATTATCCCCTCTCAATATATTATGACTCACTGTTAACTTGAGACCACTGGCTGCCTCTCCCTCCCCCTTGCCCAGGAACTCCTTACATAAATCATTGGGATTGCTGAACAAAACAACTCAAAACCAAACAAAAAATTAACATGTGCAGATTTATTGCTGCTTTTGTTTTCTCAATGCACAGACAAATTAATATTATGGAGATTAGGTCCCTTTGCTCAGCTCTCTTGAGCACTGAGCAATATGACAAGAAAATCCCTGTTCTGTGCAGAAAAAAAAAAAGCAGATAAACTCTGCTATTGTACAATCACAAGATCCTGAAGAAAGAGGATTATTAAAGTAGAACACAATGTGAAATATAATCAATAGAAAGATAACTGAGACGACACTGAATTGCAGAGGGACAACTTCTCTTCTATATATGATGTGTGGAGGGTAAGCCAGTGAAGGGCTGCTGCAAGCCTCACGAGTTTAGAAAAATTGTGTGTGTTTTCCTGGACTCTGAGCTATTCACAATGTCCATTTCACAAGGACAGAGAGAGAAAGTTGAATAAGCCTGCAAGGGTCATCCTCTTTTTAAATCAACTCAAAGCAGAGCCTCTGTCCAGCTGACAGGACCTTATTGCTGGCGGAATTGGTGAGTGTTACAAAAAACATTTGTAACCAGAATCTTTCATGAAAACACAGGAAGAGCATCTGAACTACTCCACTGACAGTAGAGATGCCAAAACACTTTGCTATTTCTCTGACTTTTGTACAAGAGACAAAATTTTAAAACCCTTTTTCATTAATCTAAAAGAGCTACAAAGTGAGGGGTCTGTCTAGATAGGCACACATCTTCAACCTCCTCCATGCAACACTTTCTGGGTAGCAAAAGGACCTCTGGTAAATTTTCCAAATTAGGAAGTCTGTGAGAATTGTGGACAAATAACACCTTCAATCCAAAGCCTTTTTCCTCCCAACTTTTATTTTCTTTTGTGAATAAATGCTACAGACACTTTTATAAATGGAAAGTCAAATTATATAGAGAAAGTCCTACCAGCTTGTAGAAGGCCTTTAAACCAAGTTCAGTCTTCTGTACTCTATTTAACCCAAGACTGACAAAGTGTTTAAAGTAAATCCAAGTGAAAGATTAATCAGTGAGCCATTAATGTATGTGAAGGTAGTCTGAGAGTACTGGAAAAGTTCTTAAGATTGTTGAGGACTTTATCTACCTCTTATACCTCTGAAGGGACAGATTCAGAGCCAGGCATTTCAGATAATTTAACTTCCTTGGCCTAAAATGATCATCAGCTCTCAGTTCAATCCCCTTCTTCCTGCAGAGCACAGAGGTTCATGTCCTGTGATATCCTGGGCTGCCACCAGCCACTCCCATGTACTTTGGGTTCAGCTGTTCAGGGCCTGGTGTTCAGGATGTGACACCTACAGCTGTGGTTGCTGCCAGCTCTGAAAGCCTGGCCCTGAATGCATGTCCATTGCCTGAGAGACAGGAGTCAAAGGAGTGGTGTCCTGCTGGGTTGTACTGGCACGTGAGAATGAGCTCCATCACCAACCCCTGCAACCACCTTCCTTTGGAGGCAGGGCCACGCCTCAGATTTCACTCTAATTGCCACAGAAGATCTGGGAGGCTTCACCAGGGAGGGCTTCTCAAGAGCTGTATTCATCTTGGACTTCCAGGATTCCAACTTGTCACTTTGTTTTGCTTCTCAGAGCATTACAATATCTTCCCAAGTCATTCATCCACCTGATCCTCAAGGATTTTATCGGAGAATTAGCCCAGAATGGCAATTTCCACCTTGAAAATGCTTTAATGCTCTAATCCTTTGAACACCTTCAAAGCCATTTAATCACAATGATTCTGGGAGATAGGTGAGTAGAAATCCTAATTTATTTGCAAAGAAACTGAGCCCAAGAAGTTCAAGCTCAGGTGCTGTGCCCACCCTGGACACTCCAATATCCCACATATCAGCCTCCCTGAGGACCTGGAGACCCAGCTCGTGCTGGCCACCTGAGCAGGCTTACTGTTGTGTTTGGGGACACAGACAGGAATTGCTTCTCTTTCTTACCTAAAATTCCACTGTTGTGGACATAAGACACAAACCTCTGAGGCTTTTTTTCCTCATTCTGCCAGTATAAATCCTGCTCCCATTAGGTGTTACCACCAGGACCAGCTAAGTGGTGAGACACCACCCTGGAACTGAGGGAACCAGGTTCAACCTTGATGCACTTAACTCAATGGCAGGTCTGCCCACACACACTAAAGTGGAATTTTGCTGAAGGTAAAACTCAAGCTGTGCCTCCCTCCTCCACTCCCCCCTCATCCCCTGCAGTTTAACATGACAGTTCAGCGTATGGAAGTTATTATGGGATGCCTGTGCATCATGGTCTCTGGTCTGGACCACTGCTATTCTTCTCCTACACATACCCAACACACCCATGCACACACAGAAAAGCTGCCGAGTGCTTATATAACCTGACGTGTCAACAAAGTCCCTGCCAACTCTCCCACGTCTGGGGACTTTAAGTGGTTTCAACTTGTCCCAGACAGAGCATTTCCAACATGTGAGAAGTTCCCCTTCAAGTCTACCCAAACCCAGCCAATCCAAACCCATGCTGGTTCTGACTGTGAGTGAGAAAACAAGTTCAGCTGTTGCTAAACAAGTACTTGAGAAGGCGCAGGCTGGCAGCCCTGCCTGCTGCTAGACCCCTCCTCCCTCCCCTGGATGTGCAGCACAGCCAGAAGCTGTGTCTGTGTCTGAGCAGTCACATGGCAGCTGTCTGTCAGGTGGGTGTCTGGGCACCTCTTTGGAGACACTGAGGGCCACCTGGGCCAGCCAGAGCAGACAGGGCGCCGCTGCTGCATCTCTGCGTGACAGCCCTTTGCTACAGCAGGCTCATGAAAGTCAGGGCACGGGGTAGCTGTAATTTTTGATGCAAAAATTTCTGGTCAGGTGGTGGCAAAAGTTTATAAATCTGTATGTAAGTTAGTTCTAACTTTGTCTTCTCAGTTCTGGGAGGGGTGGGGTCCCTTGTGACTCCTGCTGTCTTTTGTCAGGCATGTCCTCATGTCAGCATGCCCATATGCCAGCACTGCCTGATCCAGCTCTCAGCCTGGTTACCCACCTGTGGAGCTCTCAAGTGGATTTGCCTTTGGATCCTGCCAAAGCAGGAGGGTGTGAGTATACAGCAGGAGACCCCCTTCCTAGGAGACAAGTGGCTTTGTATGTTAGGTGGTGGAATAATCTGACTTTTTCATAGTGTTGCAAAGTTACCTTGGTATTGAAGCTATTTTAAAAATTTATTGTAAATGCACCATGGCCACATGTATTTTAGCCCACAGAATTAGCAAAGATTAATTTCAATGGTATTGTTTGCTTAGTTGCATTCTGAACTGTAACTTAATGAAATTCCAGAGCTTGAAGCCCATTGGCATCCAGAAAATGAAGTTACAGTTTCAAAAGAAAGTTACCAGCATTCAGATCTCTTCTACACTGGGACATGTTTGAGGTTTTTTTTCTTTTTTCTTTAATAATTACAGCCGTGGCAAGACAGAAAGAAAGACAGACAACCTCTGACCCTTTGATAGCCAAACCATTCAGGTGATCATCTAAAACATGGAAGACCTAGATTCAAATAACCAGGGTTAAAGAAAGCAAAGAAACTTGGGACCATGAAGACCTCTAACCACTGGGCTGCATATGATCCTAAACAAAAATCCTGTTCTAGACTATAAGTTTACATCAAGCTTTGCACAGTTCTTTAAAATGGCTGGACTTTGATCAGATGGAAAAATCACCACTGAACCCTTGAGACTCTTTCAAAAAAGGAAAGAAATCTGTTGTGAGCAAAGGGCCCCAGCTGTAATGCTCCTCCAGGTGCTGGTGTTAGTGCTTGGAAAGGTGCAGGCTCCGATGGTCATGTTAAAGCCCTCTCTGCCTGCAGTGCCCCTGCAGAAGGACCTCCTTACAGAGCGGCCTCACTGCCCTCCAGCTGTGCAAAAGATGCTCTGGAGGTCTGAAATTAACCCCTTCCTACCTGAGGGGGCTTCCTTAACCCCTTCTGTCCTGGGCCTGTGCCATCTCAGGAGCCTGAGGTAGGTGAATGGCTCAAGTCATGCAGAGACATCAGACAGTTTGACATGATGATGACGACTCCTGACTTCAGCATTGAACAAGGTCCATGAGCTAGCAAGATAATGAAGCTATTAATGAAGTGAAACATCAGGCTGAGGCAGAAACCCATGTGTGGATATGATTCATACATTTGAAAGGTCTAGAGAGTAGAATTTCAGTAGGATAAGCACAGCTTCCACACTCCGAGTAAAGTGACTGGCGTCGCTGCCCAAAACGTAAAAAAAAAAAATCATGTTTTTGTTGAGTCATTTTTCAGCCCACTGAACACATGCTCCAGAGCTCCTGCACAGAGGCAAAAATACACCCTGTGTACACACTATTTTATGACCCCTCTCCCCCCTCCCTCCCTCCACATCCTGCACCTCAGAGTTTGTTACACAGGTAACGATTTCAGAATCATTCTGCAGAGATAAACCCCAGTGTGTGCAGTGTTACACTGGCTTGTGCACCCAATTAGCACTCAAGAATGTGCTAAATTATTTCATGGAAAGAATGAATGCTCCTCTTTCCTGTTTACTTTTCAGTATGTGAATATTTATTTTCTCGTGTCAATAATTACTCTAATGTTTCGGAACACTCCATTTAAAACTGGCTTTCATTCATAGAGAGAGTCATTCACACAGAGAGCCATTTTTGAATGATAATGAGGCAATCAATGTTTTTAAAGGATCTTATTTTTCAAGTGAAAATAAGCACAATTTCACAATTTCTTCTCAAAATACCGCTAATTTTTCAAGAAGCTTAAAGGAAATACCAATGCCACTGTAAGCATGTGATGTAATTTTCTAAGCTTTTATTTTCAAGACTAATTAATGATCTGGATATCTCAAAATACTTAATTTGAATCTAACAAGAAGGAGATTTAAATTCAGGCTGTCTCCAGTGTTTTTACCAATGCAGCATATTTATCATTCTCCTTCCACTTTATCTGAGCTGTGCTGGTATTGCAAGACCTAGAAGCGGGGTTAAAACTCTTCAGATTTTATTCTCAAAATCTTCAAAAATAACCTTGCTGACTGAAGAAAAGTAGGATTTATTTCTGTAGCATGCATGGGCTAAACTTCACAACCCAAATCTCTTTTTAAATCTGGAGTCACATGCAGATGGAGTCAGGCAGCTGCTTACAGATTAAATGGATACAGATTTGTCCCTCTGTATGACTTGGTGACTGATAGGAGCATTCAGAAACTGTTGACATGAGATGCTGGCCAATGCTCCCAGACTATTAGGAGCAGTGACTTCCCCTCATAACCCTTGGGGTAGCATCAGTATGAACACAGGCAGCCAGAGCATGTCAATATGGGGTTTCTGGTTTCATGTGCCACAGGACAGCCTGCAACACACTGTGCTTCCCTGCTCACCCCCACCTGGAGTTATTGCTCCTCATGATTGAAGGGAAACTCTCCATGAGTCAAATGGCAATAAGAAATCAAAATATGGCTTGTGAGAACAGATCCTGGAAGGACTGTGACCTTGTTCACACACTGACATGCTCATTCCCAGGGCTGGGCATTGCAGTGCCACAGCAGTCAGGAGCAGCAAACATGGAAAAGGCAGAACATAAGGGTAAAATCTAAGCAATACCTTCAGGAATAATGTGGTCTGCTTTGTTGGCTTTCTTTGAAACTCAGTCAAGAGAGTAGAGCAAGAGAATAATGTGATGCTCCACTACAGGGTTTCCTCCTTGGAGGGAGGGCAAGCAGCAGAAGACCAGTAGGAGCCCCTGAGAATAGTTTGTGTGGTGTTTGCAATTCATACCCAGACAGGAACCTGGTCCTATGCTGAAAGCTCCACAGAAGACATTTGATATGTATTTGAGGAAAATATAAAACAAACTCCATCATCAGTGTGGAGTTTTGGCTTAACCACTTCTCATTAGATGATCACAAGTGTTTTAATGTGCTCTGGAACTTGGACTTTAGCTCTGAGCTGACTAAATATTTTGTGCTTTCTTGTTAGCTTGTTATAAAGTCTGCAAACTAGGGAGGACTTGAAGTAGTTCTACTCAATATGTTTGTACTTCCTTCCTTCCTACCTATTTGTAAAAATTTAAAGGAAGGCTCACCTCAGTTGTAAATGTGCAGTGGAATACATTATTCATCATGTGTAAAAGGCAGGTTGTAATGCAAGAGTATTGCAGAGTATTGCTGAAAACACTGGAGTCCCTGCAATAAAGTACATCCCTACAGTAATGCACACCTCTGCACTTGTCAGGCTTCTGTGAACTAGACTAGCTTTGAATGGCAGCAAAAATTAAAGCACAAATAAATGTGTACCACATCTGTGTTCTCCTCTATCAGAGAGTTTGCACATTAATTCAGGAGTAATGCAACTATTCATGCACTGGAATTGATTGCAATAACACCTCTGTGCACTGACAGGTAACCTGCTGAGGGGCTGGTAAGGTGATAATATCTTAATTCAAAATTCTTACATAAATTCAATAGGACAATTACTTGAGGACAATTAGTTCAGACTCCTAAGGGAACTAAGTCAGCAACTGGTCTTTATGGTAGAAAAACAGGAGAGAAGAATAGAAACACTAGGGAAAAGGAGAAAGAGGAAGAGAAGCCACCAGCAGCGTTCTGCTCATGCCAGCTGTTGCCATGGTGCCTTGATCCTCAGACAGATTCTGGACAGTGCTGGTCCACCCCTGGTAATCCCAGTGTGATCCTGGTCAGATCCTGTCCATCAAAGGCAGCCCATCAGCATAAGGGATGGGTTTGCACATCATGCTGGCAGTCTGACTTCATTCTAGCAGCAGAAGGGCAGAGGACACTCGTGCAGCACACGTTCTCCTTGTGAAAACTGATACATGCCAGCGTTTCTTGAATAACTTTGAGCCAGCACAACGTGTTTGCACTGGATCAGCACTTTGCATCACAGAGAGCAGCGTTTTCAAGGCTCTGTGAGGAGCCTTTCAGACAGGCTTACCTTTCATGGCTTCTCTCCCAGCATTGCTATTAATACTGCTGCATGGACAGGCTTAAAACACAGCAAAACTGCAGGTGTGGACACAAATTACAGCAGTAACTGACAAACAAATAAAGAACACAATCTCATGATCTGAAAGTCCACTCAGCAGAGGCAGTCAGTATTAAATACTCTTTTCTCAAGAAGCTGCCATTTGTATTAGATGATTTGGGTGAAATTCAGTTTTCCTGAAGTCAGCAGGAACGTTGCCAAGGTTGTCACTGAGGCCTTAATTTTGCAACCTGGCTTTGAAAACCTTGTTCCCTTTGTTAACACTGGAATTTTAGCTGCTAAAAGGAGCCACTTTGGCTCTAGGCAGCCAATTTCTTTTCCTTGTGGCTGCTGCTTAGCAAATGCAAATAAGCCACTTTCCTGACCACAACATCCCATTATAAATGGAGAAAAAAAATGATGAGCAGGACAAGTAAAGCTGCTTCTCCAAAAAGATTTTAACTCCAGCCCAATGACAGCTAATTCTTCTCCCCCCAGCCCATCCCTGCTAATGAGCCTTGTGTTAGGGACACTGTGTGCCCCACATCCACCAAACACAGAGCAGCTCTGCTTGGGTAATTAGATTTCTTTATTCACCATTCATTCAACATGGCTTAACAATCAGACAAGGAAGTGGGTGAAATATTACATTTTTCTTTCTTTGAGGATCTGTTAGGTAATATATATGTCCCTAACTTATTATCTGTGTACAACATGCTAAAATACTCAAACATGTATCAACAGAGTTTGGTTTCTTTTGACCAAATATGCACTGTCAGAAGTATGGCTAAACCCCAGACTTCTTGACTTCATTTCCAGGCTTCCAAAACCAAATCAGCAAATCATCTTTCTGCATCCTATTAACTCACCAGAGCTCTAGTTTCCCTACTGATTAAACAACATTTACCCAGAAAACATCCTCTAATTTAGTTTGTGTACTTTGTGGTTTAGGTTCTGTTCAAGCAATTTAACTAGATCAGCTGGTTCTTCGTAGCTGCTAAGCACGAACCCATGCTCTGGCAGGAATGGCACTGGCACTCTCGGAGAGGAGACTTGCCTGCTGGTGCTCCCTCAGCAAGATCAAAGTCAGGGGACAAAGTGTGCTTCCAACCACCAGCCATTAGCTGATCTCATTACGCCTGACTTGCCTTTCATGCTCAAAGCCTGAGCTTGCACTTACAGAGCTCATGTTGGGGACACTGAGGCAGCCTTGATTAGCAAACAGTGCAAACACTGGAGGAGCAGATTCACGTTTGGGTTGTTTTTTCCAGACCAGGTTTATTCTGGTCCTGAGGACTTGACACCCCCCA
This sequence comes from Notiomystis cincta, assembly GCA_013398075.1. Classification (NCBI taxonomy): domain Eukaryota; kingdom Metazoa; phylum Chordata; class Aves; order Passeriformes; family Notiomystidae; genus Notiomystis; species Notiomystis cincta. The sequence continues at coordinate 13,386 of VZRX01016758.1, read as the reverse complement.
GACACAGGAGCACCTCTCCTTGCTGGGTCCACGTGAAAGCAGTGTGGCCTGTGCCACCCTACATGATTCCTTGGTGGCAACCGTGTCCCTGCAGGTGGGGACAAGCAGGAGTTTCCCTCAGAAGTGTAACTCTGAGTGGACTACAGTGCTGATATGGATGCATTAATGATCCTTAGTCAGTCCAGGGTTTACACCTGCTCTGTGATCTTCATTAAATCATGGAATCTTTTACCCTCTGTTCTCCATCTGCAACAGAAGATTACAGTGCTTCTTTGAGGATATATTCACTAGTGCTTCCAAAAGACACTTGAAAATTGTGATAATGAACACTCAAAAGTAGAAGACATTTCAGCCTCACGTTTCTGCAGAGGTTAACACACAAATTTACTCTGCTGTCTAGTCCTTTAGCCCAGCCAGTCTATGATGAGTAACATTAAAGAGGGTAATCTTCTGTATTTTTCCAATGTTTATCAGAATTTCTGAATCTCCTGAAACATACCATGCTGGTTGAAGCTGCCTGTCTTCTGAAGCACTTCTGAAGAGCTTGAAAGCATTTTGAAGAGCACAGCACAGCTACTGAGTTTCAGTCATCAGGGCTTCTGATGTTCTCCCAGCCTACGTACCACTTGTGATCACTGTTACTGCCTGAGTGGTGGAGGTTTTCTACCCACAGCTACTTCTCCAGCTTTCTCTGAGACAGATAATTGGAGTGTGTACTTAAGTATTACTGGCAGCAGCTTTAGAATTGAAAGTATTTTGGGTCAACATCTATCAGTTCCAGCAGAACAAAGACCACAAGGATTCACACACAAGCTGCAAATGACCTGAGGATTTTGAGAAGCTTTTTAATAATAACATGTTCCACACTTCCTCTCCATTTCTGTCCTTCCTGCTTGAACACTCACTGCCAGAAAAGCAGATAGCTGCTCTCAAAGGAAATGGGAATAGTCCAAAACTCACAAAAAAAGGCCACAGAGAAAATGGACACTGACTTCCCAACAGACCACACAGCATCTCAGGTGTGATAGGACAGGGACTAAAGTTGTTACTTGCCTCAGTTCACCCTCCCAGCTACACCAGTTAGTTTGTTTGAGACCAGAAAGCAGACACCCACACACTTGTTCATACTGAGTTGGTTGCAAGCTGGACACAGAACTCTCAGTCCTACAGCTCTGAAGACACACAGGAAGAAAGTCTGCTCACAACAGCCAAGCAGTGAGCCTGTCTCCTGTCCATGCCCTCCCATGTGCCACTGCCACACTGGGGATGAGGCCAGGCTGTCCAGTGTTTTGCTTTCTCAGGATGATGTCCTCTGCTGGGAGGTGTCCTCTATTCCCAAGCAGGAAAAGAGGGAAAACTGATTTCCAGGGCAACTGGAGCTGTTTAAGGCTTGAAGAAGCCTGTGTACATTTCATGATACCTAGGGGCAGAGATCTTGCCAGCAGTGTCTCTCAAGGCTCTGGTCACACACCACACTGCACACAGCAGTGGGGATCCACTCTGCTCCATGCAAGGAAACAGGCTGCAGGACAGGGGAGTGACAAATTACATGTGTGCATCCCAGACATGAAATTTATGGAGATCAAGGGTCCTACAGACACACTGGGTATTTAAGGTCTCAACATAGCCTGCAAAGAGCCAGCCCCAGGGGCCACAACATCCTAAAATAGACCCTCTACAGCTGCTCAGAGGGATCACTGCACTGTGAACATCAGCTGCACTCACACTGACCCAACAGGTCTTAAATGCCACAGCACATGTAGGCTCCTACTCTACAGTCAGCTCTAGGCTGAAACCCTGCCCAGGTGTCAGGGTGCCCAGGTGTCAGGGTACTCAGACTGCAAATTACTTTCCTGGCTGGTTTCATCCTCTCATGTATCTGCTGCTGTTGATGGATGAGACTGGCGAAGTCTCCAGGCTCAGGTTCACTAGCTAATTCCTCATCCTTCAGTAAAATGAATATGAGGACAAAAACTTGGCACAGACAACCAAAAGGTAATATTCTTTTATGTGAATCTGATTTCTGGATTAGAAGCACTTTTCAGCCTTCTGTATTTTATGGTAGCAATTTATTTTTCTCTGTGTAACTCACATAACTGGAAGGCTCTTCAAAACTATTATAAATGCCTTTCTCTTAACACATTAAAATTCTTCCAGTTCTAATACTTGCCTCTTTTTCATGGTGCCCAAATTCAGTGCTTGCAAACAGAAGCAGAACAGAAATACAAGCTGACAGTCACCACAGAGAAGCATTTTACTAATGTTTCACCTTAAAAAAGGTGACAGGAGAAATCACCACCATGATCTAGGTAAAGCCCAAAGCAGAACAGTTACACAAAAGCAATCATTAATTTGGAGTCCAGCTGCTGACACCTGCACTTTGACCAAGTGCCTAAGACCAGCCATTTCCACACATTTCCAGGGAATGGAGCTGCTCACACCCTCAAATGGTAGTCACAGCAAAAGGAGAGTAAAGCTCCTTAAATCCCAGCTGGCTGATAGGGGTTTACCACAGAAATGGTGTTATCTAACAGACTTGGTGACGTCAAACAGGAGCAGCAATATGTACTTACAAGCATGCATTGCCCTCCTGGAGGCAAGCCCTTGGCATCAGTGCTTGAGCATGGCTGTGTGGCCAGGGACTGCTCTGGAGGGGATCCAGAAATGAGGATAGGATATGGCCAGTACAGGCTACAGAGCTCACTGCAACTTTTCATCCCACAGTGCTTGAATTTATCTTCAGATTTGAGTTTCTTGGCGAAAAAATCCTGGATATGCCCTGGCACCCACCTTCAGCCCTAAAGCCTAACAGCACCAGCCATCTTTATTTCTCTTTTCCTCTGCCTTCTGGCTCTTCACCTCTCATGAGGCTGCTGATCATGAGGAGGAAACCATGACGAGTCAGGCTGAACTCCTGAGAGACAGCTCGGGCTGTGGTGGGCCATGAGCTCTTCAGACTGGAAAGTTGCCACTGGAGCACTGTGAGTGCAAGCAGGCTGCTACTGCATGCAGGACCTGAGGACCATCCTGTTTAGAAGCCCCTCCAAATACTTGTTGTCCTTGAGAAGCTTTCAATATCCACATAGCACAACCTATAGCCACCTAGAAAAGTCTTCCAGTTCACTCCTGTGACTATTTGGCAGCTCCCAGCAGGGCAAACTTCAGCATCCCATCACAACTGCTGAAGTTTTAAAAAGCTATTTTATCCTGAACAGCTTTATCCTTTCCTGGAACAAATCTAGGAGAAATTATAATAACCATTGATTATAATTCTTGTGTGAGGGTCAATGCACCCATGGCATTGTAACCTCATTTACTGATTCAGTACATGAATAATTCAACTATTTCATGCAAAATTTGGAAGTTTCAATCTTTCTTGAGCTTCCTAGATACAGTAAGCTTGGTGAGGCTTTAACCTAAGCTACACTCATCTGCATTTTTTATTTGCCACATTCGATGTTAAACTAGAATTATCTTCAAACACTGAACTGCCTTGCAAAGTTATCACAGCTGGTAATCTCAAAATAAATCTTTAGAACAATAAGAGATGTTGCTACCATTGGTTCCTGAGTGTCTGTCCTAGGGGAATTTTTTTTGAAGAGTAGCATAGCCCACAGGGGATTTTTTGCAAGAGTAGAATAGTCCAGTGTCTTTTAAATTTTTAAAAAATTGAATTTTGCAAGTATTCTCATAGCTAAATGCAACTGTCTCTCTCACTGGAGATCTAAATAGCAAAATACCAGCAGCAAGCCCGTTGCCCTAACTGAGGGTAAGATTTCACTCCACATTTTTGAAACAGCTTTTAAACTGTCAAATGCTCTCTCTCACAGAGCTTGTCTGTCTCTCTCTCTGTCTCTCTGAATTTACACATGCACAAATAAACACATTTGCTTATGGTCTCCCACAGCACCCTTTTAACTTCTGTTTTCAGAGGGTGGAGTCTTAGTAAATATCATTATTTCACTGTAGTACCTCCTATCAAAAGATCCACCTTAAGCAATTAAATATTCTACTTTATTTTATTCTATTCTATTCAAGGAGGTGCTTTGTGATGCCAGTAGTTTAAAAATATACCTGTTAATCTAAATGGTCATTTTGGAGATATTAGGTTTATCATTTCCCCTGCCTCTCACTTTACATCTGTATTTCTTTCACATATAAATAGGAAAAAACCCAGGAATTTCAAGAGGAGTTTTAAACACCTCCTTTCCCCAGCAGCCATCTCCACTCTAAATGTCATCTGCAACATATGTTTACAACTTAATGGCATCACTGTTCCCAGTGGGAACCTCCAGATGTTGGTGCAAAGTCCTTTCAGGTTCCACAGCACATGTCCTGCTGCCCTCTCGGATCCATTCCTCAGCTGATAGTGGAAAGAAGGCCCTGCCATCAGTTTTCCCACAAGATGCAGATTCTTGGTCCTCCAGAGCAGGATCCAATCAGTGTGTGATAACTACTTAAATATTAGGAGTGGTCTCAAGCTGCTCAGCTCCCTCAGACTTTACACCTCCTAAGCACAGAAACCAGAGGGACACACAGAGCCTGCTTGTCCTTTCAGCTGCTCAAAGGAGAGGGGGCTAATCTATAACAAAATCAGGCTTATTGACAAAATTCTCATCTAGGTTTGGCCAAAGGCTGCCTTAGGATCAGGAATGGGCTCTTTAGGCTTTGTGTTCCAGTGTGCTTGCTCACCGAGCAGAAGCCAAATCTTATGGCTCGAAGAAAACCCCTGGCAGGATTCAGTAAAGCAGTGTTGCTCTGCCAGGCAGACACACTCTGTAGTGCCAGGTGCTACAGGGATGGATCAGTGACGAGCATTACTGGCACTGAGAGAAAAAGGCAAAATTACTGTTGCTGCATCTACTTTTTCTTTGTATTCCTTTCCAGAAGAGGCTTTCCTGAAATTGTCTGTCACATGCAACAGGGCCATCACTTCCAGGCACTTTCTAAAGAAACTCTGACACTGTATTTTAACAAAAAAAAACCTGCAATTGACATCTTAGCCAGCTCTGTTTGTAAGTTCAGCAGTCATCTGCTTAATTTTGACTGAAAGAGCTGAGTGCTTGGCAACACTGGTAATGGCAATGTACCACCTGAACAGGCTGGAAAATAATCTCTCTGTTTCTTAAAATACATGCCTTGATATTAGCTTGGTTTCCTTCAGGCTCACAATAACAAGCTGCAAACAAAAAGGACTGTAGGGAGATTTCTGTTCAGTCAGCGAGCAACGCCAGAATTGTCAACAGGGCGAGCTTCTGGTGCAGGGTCCAATTCCCCTCATCCTCCTGTTACATATTACTGTGTCAAGGCTCATAATCTGATTTTATACATGTAATCCTGTCCACCCCTCTGACAGGAAACACAGACAGACAGCCTTTAACTCACACTTGCATTACAGTGCCCCTGAGACCAGGCCAAGTGGGATCAGCCGCAGGTGTTTCAGTGGCGGTGCTGCTCCAGCTGAGCCCCCTGGGTGGGGCAGGGCCAGGCTGGGGCAGAGCCCTCTCTGACCCACAGGTTCAGGGTTCAGGAATGCCCCTGAAGCTCAGCTTCGGCCACCGCTTGCCCTCTGCACTTTTCAACTCTTTATCCCACTGAGATGCCAAAGTGACATCACTGAGTGCTCGGTGCTTAAACATGGACTGCATAAAATGCCTCCTTTAAGTCTGCTACTGGCAACTGAAGTCCCTAAGAAGGAAACATGAGGGGAAAAAAAAGACAGAAAATATGTAGGTTAAAATATAATTAGTGGTTATATTTATCACTGAGCTAATTCTGAGCAGAAGCAAACGAGGTGCCAGACTGCAGGCAGACACGGCCACTTTCTGGGATGCCCACAGCAGGTCCCAATCTGCTGTTCCAGATTGTTTTGCCACTGAGCACTACACTGAGATGCAAAAAGAGTAAACCAATTGGTATCTGAAAAATTTGTTAAAGGGGTACACAAATTCTTGACACACAATTACTCCTGAAAAAAATCAATAGGTTTTTTTACTCCCACTCCTTTGGACTGCAGAAAAACTCAGCCTACATATGTTAAACCTAAAAAAAAAAAATATTTCTACTAATGTTTTGTACCAGTTATTAATTAAAAATTATATAAATCTTTCTTTAAACTGCTCATTTCAGTTCTAGAAATCAAAACCTATTTTTTCTGCATACCACTTTAAGGCACTGTACAGCTTTAAAGCATTTTTTGGGGGGGAGTAGAGGGGAAGGTGCCTGAACTGTATTTGAATCTCCACTGCTGAAAGCTAAACCTTTTCAGTAATAATCAAGTTTAGCTGCAAATATATTGATCCCTGCTGGTAACTCTATTGCTTCATAACAGAGTTTAGCACCTCGGGGAGCCAGGTCTGATACAACCACCTGACTCCCTAGGCATGAAAAGCTTTGTAAAAACCAATGCATTTAGAGGGTTAAATGGATTTTTCAGTTTGGGGTTTTTTTATTTATGTTATATATTTTAGGAGGGAGTAACAGACTCACAGGTCTTGTCCTGCAGAAAGCCTCAGCCTAGTAGCAGGTGGGCTTTGGGTACACAGAGTTTCCAGGGCTGGGACAAGAGAAAGGAAACATTTTCTTTTTCTCATCCATGAAAGATATTTAATCTGAAAGCCATTGAGGTACAAAATGGAAACTTGCAGTTCCCCTCTTTCCTGGCTTATTTTTCAGGTGAAACTGTACTTTTCCTGAGTGTCATGAATGCTGTACTGCAAAAAGCTATTAATAAATAATAACTTGAGTATGTATACAAGATCATTATTTAAACTTTCAGTAATCTTTTTCCATGTATAATTTATTAAATGTTTTATTTATTGCTCATATTTATTAAAAATTGATTCTATTTCTTCTACCTAATGTCAATTTCCAGATGCAACAAATTATTAATATTTAATAAATTGAAAGATGCATGGAAAGAAACATAAAAAAAATAGAAGTCTCACTCCATATGTCTCCTCACAGACACACCCCCCACTATATGTTAAGTAACACTATCCTTTCTTTGAAGTCTGGGGTTGTACTTTAATTTACAGTTTGGGCAGTAGTGATAACAAAAAGTATGAAGCTCCAGAGTCAAAACTCACCAACCTCTTGCCCCAGGAAGCCTGTGAGGTTGGGTTCAGCCAAGGAGAGACTCTGAAATGTAGCACTCATCTCTGAGCCATCAGACTCTACTTTCGAGACATTTGCTTCCACCCCAGAAGTTGGAAACGAGAAATAAATATAAACTCCAGACAAGTAATACAGATGGAAAGCTCTCAAAAAAACCCTGAAGATATGAGGCAACATGTCATAAGGTGATTCAAAACATCCATTCCTAGCTCTTGAACACTTCCTAGCTCTTGAACATGGGAAAACCTCATTCTTAGATTTGTTCCCAGCATCACTGGGAGCTGGGGACACCCAGCAGGTCTCCTGGGGCACACTGCCCTGCACCTCCACTGTGGCTCCAGCCCAAGCTCCTCTTCAGCTTTCACCTGTTCCCCACACATTAGGCTGGAAGCTTGTCTGTCCTTGCCCTGCACCAGCTGGAGTGGCTGGGACTGGGGGGCAGCTTCTTGGCTAACCCTGTGCCTGGGCTCATCAAGAAGTCCAGTTGAAAGACCAGAAGTGTCTTCGTAAGCTCTGAGGTCTCTAGACATGCCTGCAGTACAAAACAAAGCTAGAGAAACTGGAAACAATTAAAAGCAAAAATCAGATAGTAATGACTTGGTTGTCTGGAAGGAATTGAGGAATGATTAAAGCAATTAAATCTGGATAACTTGGCTAAGAGATAACTGCAGAGAAGAGAAGCACTTCCATAAACTTGAAAGGCTTAATCACCATCTAAGGGGTGATGGCACACGCAGAATTAGAGCCTGCACACAAACAGTGCTGGGAGAGGCAGGGGCATGAGCAGAGAGACTTTAAACCCTGGACAAGGCTGGAGAACCAAAACTCTCAGAGCAGAGAAAATGGAGGTGTCTGGGCAGGAAGAAATCCATGAGACAAGAGATCTACCCTCATTGGTTACGCAGGTAGAGCCAAATAGCAGATCACCTCTCCAAAAATGAGACATGGCCTGCTAGGAGCAAGGCAGGGGCAGGGAGAACAGCAACCAGTGAGCTCTGGTCCTCATGCCAGCATACCTGGTGTTATCCACTGCCCCACCCTTTTGGAGCTTCAGGCCAAAGAGTTTAAATGATGTTTAAATTGACAGTGCCTCTTGCTGAGTCTGATCCTTCCTCTCACCCCTCCCTGCTTTCCACACACCAGATACAGATGTAGAAATTAAGTTGCAGGTATTGAGAGCTGGGAAATTAAATGTGACTGCTGGATAAAACTCTGCAAGTGACAAATCCAATGAGTTAATTTTAATCCTCGTGAACTGCTAAACACGCTGACTGCCTGGGCCAGTGCACAGCTCTGGCTGACAGAGCCAGGGACAGCCCTTTCTGAGGGGTGCCTGAGCCAGCTTTGATACACCCTTTGTTCTTCTGATCTGTAAACTGACCTAGCTGAAAAGTAGTGTTTATGATTATTAAAACACATACAAACCCTTTTAAAGTGGTATGGATGCACCCAGCTTATGTGCCAAGTAGGTTTTGCACCCATTTCTGACTGCTTTATGGCCAGAGCACCTGAGAACCTGGTGCATGGAGCACTGCCACGTTTCAGTGCAAAAACACAGAAAAATATCACTGTCTCATGATCCCACCTTATTGCTGCCTGATATCCATCACCCACAAAAACCCTCCAGCTCTCAGTGCTGAAGTCTCTGGTATTAACTAAGGCATGGACTCTCAGAGTGGAAACTTTCATCTGGAAAGCATTTTCAAACCAGCTCCCTCACAGATTATTCCTTGATACAATGTGCAGGTATTTCCAGGACAGTATGTGACATCTCCTCCACTGCAGTTAAATCCTTCCACATTAAGGCAATACTGCAGAAAGCAGCCAAGTGGGAGATCAATAACATCAATCACTTCTAAGTGCAAGCAAAGTATTTGCTATTTAAGATGAATATTTGGAATTACTCTACATATGCTGGGTTCTTGAACACAGTTTCCCCTGCTCCTGGGGGCTTTGTAACCGGGGTTTGGGTGGTTGGTGGCCTCACTCAAAGCCTGAGCCAGGGTCAATCCTCTTCTCTGGAGCTGTCCTTGAGCTGAGGTGCTGCCCTCAGTCCCTGCTGAGTGACACACCTTTGCTGTGACCACAGTGAGTGCCAACCTATTCCACCAGCCAATGTCCTGCCCAGCCTCAGCACACCCCCACTCCACACTTGGTGCCCTGGGCTGGGCCTGACAGAAAAGGTATGAGTTGAAATCTGTGACTGTTAGGTAAAAATATTTGACCAAAACAAAGGGATTTTGGGGTATTTGGGGGAGGAGGGGTGTAGAATGGAGCCACTTCAGCTTAATGATTCTTTTTGATCTGAATTGCTATGTTCCACGAAGAAATGGTTTTGACAGACATTTTTGTCCCAGTTGTCATTGTAAGCAATGTCTAGGTGCATTTACAGCAGCATTTTGGTTGAAATCAATAGTCTACTTGTCAAGCAAAGTCTCCTGATGATGACCCCTACTTAACATTGATTTCTGTCACTGACTGAGAGGGGACCATGCAAATTTGTCTCTTCCTGGATGAAGCTAAAGCCAAAGGTGGGCTTCAACTGTGAGGGGCTGTCCAGTGCATGGGAACAGGCTGAAGCTGGTCTGAAGTGTCCTTGAAATGTCCATAGTGCAAATTTGGGTCTTCAGCATTGGGTTTATTCAAAATCATTTGGTTACTAAGACCTTGAAATAACTTTTCAAACAACATATAAACTGTTGAGGTATATTGGGTTTGTTCCTCATTTGGATAAGCAAATACTACTTGTAGAGAACTTGCACTATCTGAATACTCAGTCAACTGATATAAAGAGTAAAAATACTTCTCTGCGAAGCTGCAGTAATTTTTGCAAATCATTGATTCTTTTTTTTCTGAACATTTTATCTCAGCATATTGAGGTTGCCTGTAGCTTGTTAGGTTTGACCCAGTGATGACTCCTTGCATCACGTATTTCACATTTGTGGTGTGTACATGAAAAGAGTACAAAATGAAAATTTCCTGAAATAACAGAATCACAGATGGCACCATAACCAAAGGTCTGTAAAAACTGAGTCATTTATATTGCATCAGAGGAAATAATGTCTGTAAGAAAAGGTGATATAAATGAGACTGTAAATAATTACAACAAATAGAGCAATTCAGACTTTCTTTAAAAATGCAACACAGGGGAGTCAATCTGATGATTAATGCAGGCATTGGAACCTTGAAGCTAATAGCTGTGTGTGTGGGTTCCACAACCACCTACAGACTGCTTCCCAAATGGTGCATCTTGTGTAAAGGTGCACAGGCTTCCCGGGGTAAGGCATGATGTGAAATGAAGTGAATGCAGTAAAACTTGCCACAAAATTAAGTATTTGAAGACAATAGTAGAAAAAGTATGGAATGTAAGTGCCCTTCCAACAGGAACAGGAAGATAAAGTCAGCACTGACTCTGTAACAGCTGATCATGAAACCTCATCTCAGTGCAGCAAACTGGACATTTGGCAGTCAGTCTGTCCTGCCCTGTCCTGTGCAGGTGACCTCTTGGGAACTGTCCTCAGGAGGCCCTGAAGGAGCACATGGTTTGAGCTCTCACATGACCATCCAGCACACCCTCAACAAGACCAGTAATTAAAAGGCAAAAGCACTCTGACATTTAATACTTGGTACAATCACTGAATTGTAAGCAGCCACATAATAAAGATCAAGATAGAAGACAAAGTCAGGAAGTTAGGTATGAAGAGCAGGCAGATATTAAAGATAAAATATGGCATCACTTCCCTCACCTTTCCAGTCAGAGAATCCTTTTGTCCCAGAAGTGATTTGATCCTGCATCACACTGGTTTGTGGTTTGATATCGGTTTTTTTGACTTGTCCAATTTCAGCCCTGAAAAACTGTAATTGGCCAGAGCTTTGCTTCTGTGCTTGAAACTTCAATTCAATAACCTCTCTCCTATTGTATTCCACAGAGATCCAGAAGTAATGTGTGCTCAGGATATGAGAAGAGTGATTCTCTGGGAGAACTGAAGTGCAATTCCTTTATTTCGTTTCAATAAAGGGAGGTTGACTTTTAAATTGGCAGATTTGTCAAAGGTGATTTTTATCACAATTAAAAGCTGAGACATGTAGTGGTCTTATCAAAAGAAAAAAAATATTTTTTTTTCCACATTTCTGTGCAAGTATCAGCCAGAAAAGTCAGAGTAGAGGGAATATGACCAAAAATATTTTCATAAATACTCACAATGATTTAAAAAAAATGAATTTGTTCCAGCTGTGTTTGCTTCTCTCAAATAGGCAAATAATTCTGTTATGGTCACACACATTCTCACGGAAAGAAAACTTTGGAAACTCATGAGGATTCATGGAAAGCAAAGTTTACACAGAGGAGGAAATCAGCCAGACAGGAATCAGACTGCACTGATCACAACCAGCACTTCAAACACACACAACTACTCGTGGGAATATCAGAGAGAATTATAGTAACACCTCGTGCAAGTTTTCAAACATGTTGAGCTCTGCCTTGGACAAACACTGGGTCAAACAGCAAGTGTCAAGAAATGTCACTTTTTATGATAATTTAAAACTGTGACTGTCTTACTTGAAGGACCCCAGCCTGAGAGGGTTCTAGTTGTTTCATTTATATCTGTCTCTAATATTTATATTTATTAAAATCTTACATAGGTTTATATTTATGTTTATATTTATATTTATATTTATCCAAATAAAGAACAGCCATCTTCTGATCTGAGAAAGCCTAGACACCACAGCCAGGAATGCTGAGTATTTAAAGCAGCTGATTCATGGGGAAGAAAGAGCCAAGAAAGACAACAGCTACAGATGGAAAGAGGAGACAGCTGTGCTGTTGTGCCCACATAGCACAGCTGTAATTTCAGTCCCTGCATGACCTGCAGCCTATTGTGCCCTAACACAAATAGGTTGGATACTCATTCATGCTGCAGCTGTGACAGAGCAAAATGGAGACAACAAAGCCTGGTGGTAAATACCCTGAGCAAGGTGTTGCAGCAAGGCTGTAACAAGATCAGCTGAACAGCCCAATGATTTAAAAGTCCAGTTTAGAGCCAGCCCACCAGCCTGTCCTGCTCAGGAGGTGCACAGACCCTCCTGACACGAGTGGCCAAAGGAGGGGCAGGCTCAAGCTGCTGAGCAGTGGCACCAAGCTGGTTTGCCTTGGGCCAGCTATGAAGCCCTTGTGGCCACGTGGCTGGTACAGCACACCTTGCATGGGTGTCATAAGAATGGGTCCCAATTGCCTGGATGAAATAAACTTGGGCAGACTTCTGCAGGTGCTGTGAATCTTAGGACAGCACAGCCTTATGCCAGTGACCCTGGTGCCATGAAAAGCTCATCCACACAGCCACTTTGGGAAGATGCCTTGGATACCAAGGAAGCAGCAGTGGGAAAGAGCAGCTGTGGTATTTAGAGGGAATGTAAAAGGGCTCACTCCCACCCAGGCAGTTTTCTCTCAATATCAGGTTTTGCCAAATGATAGTAGTTCATAACCACCAACTGGGGGAATCCCTGTGCCATCTGGAGCAGTTCTGAACAGGAGTTTCATAAACCATCATGCAACACTTCCACCTTCGTGTGCATATCCCAGGAGGGCACTGCAGTGGCCTAGGCAATGAATGTTTTAAATCTGCATAAAACTTGATCAGCTGCACCTTGCATTTCACCACCTTCTGTCAGATGGCTCCACTTGGCAGATCTTGACATCCCACTCTGAGCAATATTCCAAAGTGTAGTTGAGGAACCTCCCATTCCTCTACACAAGGAGGTAACGTGGATTTCTGTGTCCCTGCAGGGGTTAATCACATTGTGAGTCATGGCCAGAGCACACAGCAGCACTACCAGGCTCACCACCCTTCAGAGATGGGGAAGGAGGGGCCTGGCACTGGATACCACAGTTCTGTCCCACCTGGGCACCATCCACCAGCTGCTCTTAGGTCATCCTGGAGATGTCCAAAACCCAGCCCAAGAAGAGAACCAGGATTCCCTTTCCCTGCAGGTATCACCAGGAAAAAAGGCAGATTTCAGAGCTGTCCCTGCCACACCACCAAGGTTAGCACAAATATTCTCTGTCTTCAGCCCAGAATGGTAATCCATCTAGCTGGAATTGGGCCTGCCTGTCCCATGTGAAAACCATCCTGTCCCCATCCTATTGCTTCTGGACATTTTTGGCCACCTGAGGAAAGCAAAGAAGGGTTGCCCACCCCTCTTCTGTAAAGCCTTTTGTGATACTACTGAAAGAAAAATGGTAGGTTGGTGATTAATGGACCACAGATTAGTTTG
>VZRX01016755.1:124186-149808 GCA_013398075.1 Notiomystis cincta | reverse complement strand
CCCTTTCCAAGAAACCCTCAGACTTAGAAGTAGGACCCAGATGCTCTCCGGGCTTGGCCACTTCTGTTGTTCTCCTTAAGTATCATTGTTAGCATTTCTTAGGAATTTTTATGGGGAAAAGTTCCCTAACAGAAGGAGACAAAAGCCCTCAACAAGGGTTCTTTTTTTTCATTGAAGTTGAGAATTTTTCCTCTAAGATAATGAAGTGTTAATTAAAATGTCAGTGCTGTCTCAAACATGTGTTAGAGGATTGTAGGGCTCAGCTAGAGTTGTATCTGGAAAGATCAAACCACTTCTTTTACAAAATTTTTTTTTCTTTTCTTTTACAGAGGAGATTTAGATTGGATATTAGGAAGAAATTCTTCCCTGTGAGGGTGCTGAGGCCCTGGCACAAATTGCCCAGAGAACCTGTGGCTGCCCTATCCCTGGAATTGTCCAATGCCAGGTTGGACAAGGCTGAGTAACCTGGGATAGTGGAAGTGTCCCTACTAAGGATCTGCTTAGAACTTAAGTTTCTTGAACCCCAAGATTCATTCTCTGCCACTTCAAATAGTAACATGAAGAGGGATAAGTACAAGAAATCTGCGCTCTATGATGATCCCATGGTTTGATCATATAAAATTACTGGTTCAGAAATCCAGTGACAGTAACCTCACTGAGCAGGACCTGGGCTGCTGGATGTGCTTTGCCACGTCTTGCTATGACCTCAGCCAAACTTCCCCATTGTTTCACCTGTTTAGGACAAGCTCTAAAAGAAGTGTGGTACCTCAGAGTGATTGGACAAAAGGCAGTTGAAAGTATGAAGTGATGACTTTGAGAGCTTTGTTCTGTCAGGTTGTGATAAAGTTCTGTATACCCTTTATTGAGAGCAAGAATAATAGTAATGAACTAAGGCTTCAGTCAGACATGGAGAGATGGCTGTGCCTGGAGAACTGAGCAGATCTTCAGTGGAGCCTGTGGGTATTTCTTCCTAGGACTGGACTGGACTCTTCCTCTGATTCTTTATTTTCTATTGTATTTGTTCACATGAATGCAAAATATACCATGAGTTAAGAAATCTGAGTAATGCAAACTCTAACCTCTATTTTGAAGGTTTTTCTTTTCTCTTAATTTGGAGTATTTAATGAGTTTTCAGGTAGCCAGAATGGTATGTTTTTTTAAAATTGCTGTGGATGTTAACTTAAGTATCACATAATGAATGAAATGTCAGCTTCATATTTCAAACATACTGAGTTCAAATCATCTGGGTTGATTAAAATTGCCAGCAATTACTTTTCCATCAGTGCTGTTAAAGATTAAGGAGTTAATGCTGTTGTCCCTTTGGTAAGGCAGAGCATTTTCACCCACATGTTCCACATATTAAGAGTTCTTAGAAGATTTTACCCACATGCAATTACTTTTTCTTTGCATGCCCTTGTTAAGGAAGACCGCCTAGGGCTGAGAGGCTGTGTGTGGGAAACCAAGTGGGTCAGAAAATTTTATCCATGTTGTGGAGGATGTGCATTTTTCAGTGCTCTGGGCAGTTGGGCTTGGCTTGGGCCAAGCAGGTCTGGCTTTACCTCTATGGAGACCTATGTGCAGACAGGTGACAGTGTGTTTATTCTTATTATCCACTGTGATAAGTCTGGGGTGCTCATTCAGATTCAGCTCAAGAGTGAGACTAGTACAACTTCCCCTTTTCCTGTCTTAGGTGCAGATTTTCTTTTTTTCCTTTTTTTTTTCCCAAGACTGGCCAGAGTGCCACCTTGCAGGGCAGGCCCTTGCTGTGCAGCAAGGCTGCTGTGCAGCAGAGGTGATGAGACCCCACGGGAAAATGGAAGCTAGGAATGTGCCTGCCAGGCTTCCCTGGCACTGAGTGTATCCTGGTGGTCTTAGGGAAACAGGAGAAATTGGGAGCAAGACTGCATTGAAGGGCTTGAGAGCAAGTCCTGGGAGGAGCAGCTGAAGGAGCTGGGTAGGCTCAGCCTGGAGAAAAGGAGGCTCAGAGGGGACCTTCTGGCTCTCCACAGCTCCCTGAAAGGAAGGTGTACCTGGGGGAAGTTGAGCTCTTCTCCCAGGGAACAAGGAACAGGACAAGAGGAAACAGTCTCATGTAGTGCCAGGGGAGGTTCCGGCTGGACGTCAGGAGGAATTTCTTCACAGAAAGGGTTGTTAAGCATTGGAAGGGGCTGCCCAGGAAGGTTTGGAGTTTCCATCTCTGGAGGCGTCCAGGGAATGACTGGACATGGCACCTGGTGCTCTGAGCTGGGTGGCAAGGTGGGGATCAGGCACAGCTTAGACTCAGTGATCTTGGAGGTCTTTTCCAGCCTGAATGATTCTATGACCTCTGGTGACAAAGACCTGCTCTTCCCCTCCCCAGCCCCTTCTCTAGGGTAGGAGAGGTACCCTCATATTTAAGACTGCTCATCCCACCACTTTTCCCAGAAATTATGTGAGACCAGGGCAATGAGTACCTGCTTGAACTGACTTGCTGGTGTAAGTCCTGGCTCTGAAGCATGGGAGACACTTAATGGAAAGACAGACTTTGCTTGGTGCTTGGCATAAACCTTTGTAGCCTGATGGGAAATACAAGGCACAGATACATTTTTTTCACTGTATATAATATTACCTGCATAGCAAAAAAAAATGTAGTGCCTGAAATGCTTTGCTTGTAGAGGATGATGGACTTTTGGGAGGGAGTAATGGGATGAATCATTTCTGTCCTGAAAAAGGGAATTAATGACCTCTCAGGTTACAGTCCTGCCAAGAGTGTTGCTCTTGCTGCTTCCCTGTGGAGTTTCATTTTCACTTTTGGCAGCAGAAATAGTTGCTTGCATCTACTGTGTCCGCTGCAAATATTAAAGCATGTAGAAGCACTTGAAGTGAATAATGGTTGTATGGGTCCTACTACCTTCATGAAGTATAATTTAAAAATCTGCCTCATTCAGAGTCTAAAAAAAATTCATTACCTTGTACCTATATTTCATTAGTTTAATCACCATTCATTGTGACAGAATCTGTGTTTAAATTAGCAAATTACATCAATCCCAAAGTTAAGACTACAGTGGCTGGGCATATGGCATGGGCATTTGGGTCTGGAGGTTGTGTCTGGCTGTGCAGCAGAGCCAGATCAAGGACACTGAGTGTAGTTTGCCATTTAATGTCACAGTGTCAGATGCAGGCTCAAACCACTCATGATAGCTATTTGCAGACTGTCAGAACATCAGCATTCTGGAGTTCTTTTTTGACGTGTTTCTCAATTTTGAAATAAATTATTCTTTTGTTCCTGTATTAGTAGAACCTGTGATAAGTTTCTGTGCTTAGGGAGCTGTAGGTGCAAACTTAACCTATTAACCTGGATGCTGCCCTTTGTGCAGATGCAGTGTGCTTTAGGGATGTAAATATGTATCTGCTTCTTGTTTGCTGTCTTGCAAAACAGATACAAGTTTTTGGGGATTGTTTTGAGATAGTACATATGGTACATGTAGGGTCCCCCATTCTGGGGATCATATAGTAATCACAGAATGGCTTGGGTTGGAAGGGACCCTAAAGATCATCCCATCCCAGGCCCCTGCTGTAGGCAGGGACACCTTCCATTATCCCAGCTTGCTCAGATTGCTCAGAAGCCCATTTGGCCTTCAACACTTCCAGGGATGGGGCAGCCACTGCTTCTCTGGGCAGCCTGTGCCAGGGCCTCACCACCCTCACATGGAACAATTTCTTCCTCATATCCAATGTAAAACCTCCATTCTGTCACTTTGAAGCCATTCCCCCTTGTCCTGTCCCCCTTGTCAAGAGTCTTTCTCCATCTTTCCTGTGGGCTCCCTTCAGGCACTGCAAGGGCCACAATGAGGTCACCCCAAAGCTTCTCTTCTCCAGGCTGAACAATCCCAATTCCCTCAGTCTTTCCTCCCAGCAGAGCTGCTCCATCTCTCTGCTCCCCTTGGTGTCCCTGCTCTGGAGTGGCTCCAGCAGTTCCCTGTTCTTCCTGTGCTGGGTCCAGGGCTGGGTGCAGCCCTGCAGGGGAGGTCACAGCAGAGCAGGGCAGAGGGGCAGAATCGCCCTTTCTCCTGCAGCCCATGAAGTAGCTGGACCTGAAATAGGGTGCAGAGCTTCTGTGCTTTCTCCAGCCTTTGAATTCCTGTTTTCTGAAGAGGAAGCCACAGAACACAGCACTGCTGGTGCTTTTTTGGGCTTGTCTGGGTGGTTTTCTCTACCATTGCCCACAATACAAGGCTTTGATAGAAGTATTTAAAAAAACCCATCTTATATGTTCTAGTTGCAGTTAAGAAAAGTTTTATTTCAGAAGTTTTAGGGGGATTCACTGCTGCACTAATCACTGAAACTTCCCTGGAGATAATGTAAAATTCTGAGTGAGATTCAATATAATATTCAGCTGGGAGAAACACACTGTAATTTAAGGAATGCCATACATTCCTGATACATGGCCATTATCTGAATGCGACTGTAACTTAATTTTTGAAATAATAAGGTTGCATGAATGAGGCTGGACTGAATTCTGCCAGGTGCTTTTTGTGTCCAGCAGCTTGTGTGGACAACACAAAGGGCATGAAGCAGCATGCAGGAGTCGAACTGTTCCTCGTCAACAATCCAGGCAAGCTGCTTTCTCCTTGTCAGTTGTGGCTGCACATCAAAACCAGCAGTTTGCTACGGGGACGCCTGTATTCTGAAATACTCTGTCATTAGTTCTGAATTAACTCATTCACCCTTTCATTTGTGAATTAATCCCCTCTAATGCAGGCAAACATCACAGTTGTGGTTGTCTGGGTATTGTTAATCTGCGTCATGCACAGGCTGAGCACTAGACGTGGGTAATGATCTCAGAAGAGAACAGCTTTGTTTTAGAGTAGTCCTGAGCTCCAGGTGTGGTTGTTGAACTGTGCAAGTATTACTTCTACAAAACACTTTCTTTTATGTGGATCTTGAGTGCTGAGTTCATTATTTAGGTCTGCACATTGATTTGGAACCCTAAGCTAAGACAAAAATAGTTCTTGGCAAGTCTGTTCTTACTTCTTCACTTTTGGTCAAGATTCTTAGAGGTTTATTCTCCTCCTCCCTCTTTTTTCTTTTCCTTTTTTTCCTTTTGTCTACTGTTATATTTCTTTTAAGTAATGGATTTAATAGCATAGCGAATAGAAACTGTACTCTGCTCACTCCCCTAGTGGTTCCTACTCCAGTTTGCAATTTCAGGATTTCCTTGAACTTGACTGTTTCTGACACTACATGAACATTAGTAGCACAACCATGGTTACAAGCTGAAACCTTCTAAGATTAACAACACAGAGCAGTGAAGTGCAGCTTTTGTCCTGGGGTATATCTTTACTTAATTTTTCTTCTCCAGGATTTTATTGTTAGTATGCTGTGGCAAACAGTATTAGGTTTATTTTTACTCTAACAACATCAATGCCTACTACAAGCTATAAATCTTCTTGGATCAATGAACAATATTGTGAGTCAGCAAAAATCTCTCACTTTATATCATATACCTTTATAAACTTGATTTTTAAGAACTCTATTAGAATAAGCCTTAAATCTTTCTGTGAGTGTTAGCCAAGCATGTTAGTATTGCTGGTAGGGTTGGGTTTTTTCACACTTTTTTTTCCTCAGTGGCTACCTAGAGTCATTTATTTATAAGGTATTTGGGGTGGTGGATTGTTGTTCTCATACTGCCTGCCTTGTTTTGCTGACTTCCATCAGTCAAATCTTTCAGCCCTCACTCCAAACTTGGAAGTGAACATGGACATTTTGGTCTCTGACTGAGCCAGGCAATCACTCTGGGATGAGCCATGAGCCAAAGCCACTTGTTCTCCAGGCAGTGCCTCATTCTTGTTCTTTGCATTGGAAGTTAATTGTGAGAGAGCAGGGGAACCATTTCCAGCACAGTAGTTGTACCTCAGAAGCTCTTTAGAAGGCAGTGTCCAATTTTAGGGGGGTGGGTGCACAGTGTATTAATCACCACAGTGCAGCTTGTTTCCCACAAATCTGAAGTGAAGAGTCTGTGTGAGTGTTATGACTAGAGGTCAGGTGCAGATTTCCAGCCTGAGATTAGGATATTTCTGTAATTTTGGGAAAAGTGTGATGATTGGGCAGGTAGTTTAAGGTAAGAGATCACATCGAATGCGTTACCACTGATAACTACATTTCTTCCAACTTCTCCCCTCTGTAGTTGCATATATGATGGGTATTTCAGGCTTTTATGCACTGAAATAAATCATTTGAATGATCATTTCTCATGAAAGTGAATGTAGGTAAAGCATTAAAGTAGCTAACGATGCTTTTAAGGTTAATGGCAATTGTGGAGCTGTTCAGAAATTCATCAGCCTCAAATGCTTTAAAAGCAGTTGATCTTTCCCATCTTTTTGTAAATAATGTTGTGTCTTGTAAGTGAGGTTGCTTTGATAGGGGAAGCTCTGCTGGAATAGGAGAATGCTGTATTTCGGAGTAGTGAGACTGCTTAGAAAAATATCACATAAGGGGTATTGGAGGAGGAAGACTGCTGAGCTGAATTTAAATGTGTTTGATAACAGCACAAATGAAGCCATGAACATAAGTTGAATTGTCAATAGAGCACTCAGGAAAAACTCTCAACACTTACCAAAGGACTTGAGCTTCTTCCTGAAGGCTGGGTTACCCCAGTGGGGATGTGGGAGCTACTGTTACAGATGAGGAGTTTGTGCAGAGAGCCCCATTGTTTATTTGTAGTTCAGGTAGCCCCTACTGCTTTCATCCCTGTGCTCTCCTCTGTGATGGTTTGTCATATGAACAGCGCTGCCATGGGCATCACAGGCTGTGGCCCAGGCTGGCTCAGTGTCTGAGTCAACTGGGGAGCATAAACACAGGAACTGAGTTTCTGTCAGTCATTAACAGCTGCCTCTGATTGATGAAAGTTTAGCAGCAAACACACTGCCTCCACATTTGATATTTCTACATGGCTGTATGAAAGATCTGGGACTCCTGTTCTTGTTTTCTTGGTCTAGAGGTTAGTATTGGGTGTATTTATGTGGTGGTTACCAACACTGCCGGGTCACTTGCTTTATTCTTCCCTGTGAGGGTGCTGAGGCCCTGGCACAGGCTGTCCAGAGAAGCTGTGGCTGCCCCATCCCCGGCAGTGTCCAAGGCCAAGCTGGGTGGGGCTCTGAGCAAGCTGGGATGGTGGAAGGTGTCCCTGCCCGTGGCTGGGAACTGGATGATTTTTAGGTCCTTTCCAACCCAACCCACTGTGCGATTCAATTCCCAACCTGTCGGCACGTCCGGGCCGTGTGCAATTCCGCCGATTCTCACGGTGTCTGTCGATCCTTCACTGCTGCCGCTCCCGCCCTGCGCGGGGAGGGTTTAGAGGCGAACTCGGTGATGTGCAGGCACCGCGAGTAAGGCAGCGTGTGCTGCGAAGGGGCAGGCGTGCTGAAAGAGCGTGCGGGGGACGGGGAGCCGCGCGGGGCTGGGCAGGAGGGTGCTGTCCCGCCATGCCCCCTCATCCCAGTGCTGTCCCTCACGGGCGGAGCGCGGCGCGGTGGCGCCCCCCCGCGGCCGCGCTGACGCTGTGCTCCCTTGCAGGGCGCACCGGGCGCTACACGCTGATCGAGAAGTGGCGGGACACGGAGCGGCACCTGGCGCCGCACGAGAACCCCATCGTGTCTCTCAACAAGTGGGGACAGTACGCCAGCGACGTGCAGCTGATCCTGCGGCGCACGGGGCCCTCCCTGAGCGAGCGGCCCACGTCGGACAGCGTGGCCCGCATCCCCGAGAGGACTCTGTACCGGCAGAGCTTGCCACCCCTGGCCAAGCTGAGGCCGTCCGGTGACAAGGCCATGAAGAGGAGGGAGCCAAAAAGGAAATCCCTCACCTTCACTGGTGGCGCCAAGGGGCTAATGGACATCTTCGGGAAGAGCAAGGAATCAGAGTTCAAGCAAAAGGTGCTCAACAACTGTAAAACTACAGCGGATGAGTTGAAGAAACTGATCCACCTCCAGACAGAGAAGCTTCAGTGCATCGAGAAGCAGCTGGAGTCCAATGAAGCCGAGATCCGCTACTGGGAGCAAAAGTACAACGCCAGTCTGGAAGAAGAAATCCTCAAACTGGAGCAGAAGATCAAACGAAACGAAGTGGAGATTGAGGAGGAAGAATTCTGGGAAAACGAGCTGCAGATCGAACAGGAGAATGAAAAGCAACTGACGGAGCAGCTTCAGGAGATGAGGCAGAGGATCCTGGAGTGCGAGAGCAAGCTCAAGGACTATGTGTCTCAGATCCACAACATGGAGAGTGGCCTTGAAGCAGAGAAGCTGCAGCGGGAAGTTCAGGAGTCCCAAGTGAATGAAGAAGAGGTCAAGGAAAAGATCGAGAAGGTGAAGGGAGAAATTGATATTCAGGGCCAGCAGAGTCTGAGATTGGAAAATGGCATTAAAGCTGTAGAAAGGTCTTTGGGCCAAGCTACCAAGCGATTACAGGTAAGACTGTCTTTTTACCCATAGCCAGAGAAAGTCAAAGACTGTGACTAATTTTTTTTACGCAAATCTGAAGCCCATGAAAGACAACACAAGAAAGTTTCCAAAGTGAATCAGGGTAAAAGGGGGAATGTGTTGCTTTCATTTTCAAATTGCATTTCAGTTTGTGGGGGTTTTTTTGAAAAGCGGACAGTTTTCATTTCACCTGTGTTTAACTTGCTCATTCAAAATGTCTTAGAAGAAAACTAGTAATTTGCACCACTGTAGCTTTTTCTGAGGATAGACTTCTGATTTTGCTGGGTTTGTCTGCCACCAAAAGAGATGAATCACAAAGAACAGTCCAAAAGCAGCACCTGGAAAGATACAGAGCTAAAGTAAAGTACCTGCAGCCTTACAGGGATTTGGTTTTAAAGAACAGCATCCCTCTTTTCCTGGCTGACTTGCTGATGGTTCAGGATTTTATTTTCTCTACACCTGAGGCATTTGCGGCACATGTGTCAAAAGAGAACCCAGTCCCTGTTGCCTTGCTAAAGTTAATGATATCACCTGGAACTTGATAGCGCATGAATGAATAAAGGAACTTCAGCTGCTAGCTGGATGAGGTGGAGAAAAGATTTGGGATCCTGGGATTTTCATTGGCCACATCAGATAGTCCTAAGGCACCACACATCAGTTGCAGTTGTGGTTCTTGATTCCAGGGATTCACAGTTAGTATATTCTGCAGTGCTGCAGTGGCATTAAGGCGATTCCACTGTGAATATCTAAAGGGATTTTGTATCCTTACTCCTGCTCTAGAACCAGGTCAGTATGAGCTGTTTTTAACTAGATGATGAGGGGAGAAAAAAAGTAATCTTTTCATCCAAAGCAGAATGGATGAAAACTGTAAGCAGTTTTGGGCATGTTTATCTAGGCTATGTTTCCAAACATGCTACGTTTAAGGATTTGCAGTGATGGAAAGCTTCAAGTCCTCTTTATGTGTTTTATCTATCCTCAATCACATTTACTGACGCTATGATGGAGTTCAAAATATTTCTGGCTTGGTTCTTTTGTAGTTTAGGTTTTGCTTCTTGAGAAAGTTCCCATTAAATTCAGATCTTCCAATCTAATTCTAAACCTAAAGGTGCATAAATCTACAAGTCCGCAATAAAATAAAGTGAGCTCTGTATTATGGAGCTTTGTTGGGGAGGAAACAGACAAATGTTTTATTGCATACCTAAAGGTAAAGATATCTGCTAAAGCAGCTCAGCCTCTGTGTGTGGGAATAATAATAGTTCAAGACTGTTGTAATCTATCAGAGCTGTAAGTTTTGCATATCATGACAGAAGTAGTATGGAAGATCCTAAATGATCATCTGTGCTTTGAAGGCATGGGGAACCAGCCAGGCTTTGGCTTCACTGCACAAAACCCTTACAGAGCAAGAAAGTTCTGGCCAAAAGAGTTTAAATAGAAAATGCAAAGAACAAGAACAGGAAAACTAAATTTTACTCCTTTTAAGATCTGAAGAATTAAATGAGCTGTCCAAGCCATGCTGGACACTTCAGGAAGAAGTTAGACTTGGTGCCAGACTGCTTCTCAGTTGATTATTTTTTCAGCATTCACACTATTACCTTTATTTGCTGACATGCCAAAATTTTTCTGAGGTGGTATGAGGAAACATCTGCTAGTCATCCAAGAAGCAATATAAAAATAAAATACATTAAAAAAAAAAACAATTAGGGTCATGGATTGGACTCAGTGATCTCAGAGGCCTTTTCCAACCTAATTGATTCTGTGATTCTAGGAAGTGCTAGTGGGTATTGACTCGCTTTTTAAATTACAAGATTAAAATACCTTTCAACTCTTCAATTTGCATTTGAGCTTTACGAGTGGGAAGCTTTCTCATCAAAAGGAGAAGCATTAGTTACCCAAGTGTAAATATGGTCATGAAATGCTGCTTTATTTGCTCAGCAGATGTTTTCTGTCTCCTGGAAGGACAGGGAACAAGAACTGGAGCAACTGACCAAGGAGCTGCGCCAGGTGAACCTACAGCAGTTCATTCAGCAAACGGGAACCAAGGTGACGGTGCTGCCCGCAGACCCCATGGAAGTGGAGGCCCCACATGTGGAGCTCGAGAGAGGTGCAGTCTTTGGAATGCTTTGGGAGGGATGGAGGGAGAGAGACCTGCCCTTAATGCTGACACTCCTACATGAAATGAATGCTCCCTTAGTGAAGGCAGTACTTCTTTTCATTCTAAGGGTTTAGCAGGCTCTAAATAAAGAGTAGTATGTGGAGAAGTCTATCCCACTCTGCTCGGGCATGCATTTGTGCCATCAGCAACGATTTAACCTTGCAGCTTTCAAGAGTGGCCGCCAGCACAGACGTGATTGTACGTCTGACACTGCTGTTCATCTGGATCGTTCCTCTTCTGGTGGGGGTGTTGTCAAAGCAGAAAAAAGAATGTGTCTGGATCCCAAGAAATCCCAGACAGCAGTCACACGGGAACAGGAGCTAATCCAGCTGGGCTGCCAGCCATGCAGAAATGCTGCACAGATGGCTGTTACGGTGGGTGCGAATTGACTTTGCCCCCAGTGAGATCAGTGCAGCCTGCATGTGCCCACATCTGGATTCAGAATTTCCTGGGTAGAACCACTGGAGTATTTTGAATGCGTGTCAGGGCTGCAGCACCAGCACAGTTGTGTGCTTTATCCACACATTGTGTGCAAGGGGCTCTCTGTCTCGGCATTCTCCTGTGCTGGGTCTATCCCTCTGCTCAGAAAATTTTATAACCAAAAGGCAGGGCAAGGGGATGGAGAGAGAAGAAAAGACAACCAGGCCTTCAAATGCAGCACTTGTATGAACTCTTTTAAGTGGGCAGGAAGCTGAACCTTTGAGTTATGTTACAGGTTCAGACTCTTTCTGCGCATCACCATACAAGTGTGTGGCTGTGTACATGTTTCTCGTGGGAGGGTAATGATTTTGCATGGGTTTCATTCTGTTTGAAATGAGTAGGAAGTGTGCACCTTAGATCTCCTCACTTCCTAGCCAGGCACTTCAGTAGTTCATTACATGTGGAATTCATTTTTCTGTATTGCTTTAAGCAGGAGGAGGAGGAGAGGTGCTTTATGACCTTGCTTTATCACCCTTGCTGATGACTTTTCTAATTGCCCTTTTTCTCATGCAGAGCCAACCTTTCAGTCTGGGTCACTGAAGCGCCCTGGCTCATCGAGGCAACTCCCCAGTAACCTTCGGATCCTACAGAACCCCCTGTCATCTGGTTTTAACCCGGAGGGCATTTATGTATGACAGTACATACCTCTTCTCTGAGAGGACCTAGCAAGGTACCCTGGACAAGATACACTTTATTTTATTCTGCCAATGATGAATGGAAGAAGTTTTTCTTGTTTTATTTTTTTGGTTACACCACCGTGTTACTTTTTTTTTCTTCCTCCAACACCACTTGGAGCCATACCCTGTGCACTGATGCTAAAGAGACAGGAGCTGTCTCGATTCATAATTGGCAAGGATGACCTTGCTGTCAACACAGCTTAAGTGCAAAAACCTTCATTGTTTTTGCCACTTCAGAAGTGTTTGGGAAAGTATTGTTCCTTGTATAGGCATAAATAGAAGACTGAGGGTGAAGGAAACCGTGTATGCAACTTATCTGAGATTTAATTTATTCCCTTTAATCAATGGACCTGTGAATGTTGACCTTTTATATTTTTATTTTTAACTTGTGAATTATCACATATGGCTGTGTGTCAGTCTGACGAGGTGACTTTAATTTGTGTGTACCAACATCCCCCATTTGATCAAGTACAGCAACCTGCAATGCAGAGTTCTGAGGGATGCTGAACCATTGCAGCGGTTTCTCACCACTAACTTTGTTTTTTTTCTGTTGTGAGTCATCATACGTCATGTTCCATCCATTGCTACCTTTTAAGGCTTGAAAAGGGAGCTTGTGGGATTTACTTGCTGTTGTATCTGCCTTGAATGAAGCACCTAGTGTTCAAAAGATTTATGGATTTTAAACCTTGGCTTGGTAAAAATATTTCCAGCATATGATTGAGGATGCACTAGTTAGATGATATTTTATTATATAGAATGTATATTTGAAATATTTTGCCACATTGTATATGCCTTTTGAGAAAAGAACAATGTAAGAAGTTGTCTTCATATATCTTACCAAAAGAGAGTAGAAGGCTTTCACTGTGTGATTTTGTACTTTATTTTTTCCACTAGCCATTACAGTGTTCTTGTTTTGTAACAAATCTTGCTGTTGGAGGGGAAAAAAGACACAACACAAATAACTCTCCTCGTCCAGCCTTCCAGAATGCACTCAAGTTTTGTGAAGGGAAGAAACCTGGCAGAGTCCCATGAAGTCAATACCAGAGTTCTTATTGATAGGAGTGAGGCCAGGATTTCATTCAGCTCCCTGGTGGAGACATTTGGTCCCTTTGAAAGACAGTCACTTACAGAATGTAAAGCTTCCAAGCAGAAAATTCACACATTTGGTGGACATTTTTCACAAAATGTATGAAAAGAGAACATTATCAGAAATTGATGTTGCTCTAATGCAATCAAAGCTAAGAAAGAATTAGACAAAAAAGGCTTCCCTGCAGAAAGTAGCCACTCCCAAATGGGTCATTGGTTGCAGGCCTCGAAGTGAGATTGCTGCAGGGGATCCAAGTTTGTGGAGAAAGGGACTGGTATCCATAGGACACTCTGTAAACGTTGGGGGCTGGCCTCGTCGATGAGCTAGGGAAGGGCTGGGCCATCCATGGTTTGGATTTCCTGTATTAACAGCAATTCACAGCATCATCCCCACCTTGGAGACCCTGTGGGCACGAGGGGGGACACTGTACCCTCACTGCAGTGCTGAAAACTTGGCCTCAATCAGTGACAAAACAACTGAACTCCTGATGTCCTCCTTGGTAGGGTCAGGATTTTACCACTGCTAGGAAACTCCAAGCTTTTAGCCATAGAAAAATTCTTAACTCCTAGCATCCTCTTGTGTTGATTCACTGATGTGCAGATAAATATTAATTTAAGTCTCCTTTTCTAAAAAAGGAGCTTCCTGACAAATGGAAGTTTTAAAAGATATAGCAGAAGATGAAGGATTCTTGAATGTTTAATGCATTTTTTTTTGCTTTCCACTTATTAATGGCATCATATATTCTAAAAATGCTGCTGTGTTTAGACTAACAGCAAAAGATAAGGCTGTGAATATATAAAGGACTTTCCAAATGGACTCTGAATTTTTACTGTTTAACTTATCAGATCTTTTTTTTTTTTCATCTTCCCTTGCAAGCAAACTGGAAAATGAGATATTCCTACCTGAGGAACCTCTGCAGTGCTCACCCATTTTACTGTTAGTTTATCACAATTCTGTGCTCATGTTTACTGTGCCCANAGTTTGGGGACAATATCTGTCCAAGGTACTTGAGCATATATGCCTTACATTCTGGGTTCAATTTACAGAAATTAAGTGGCCCTCTCCAGTGGATTTCTTGCATCTTCAGCACCTCTTGATGTTAGCAAACTGAGGCACTCAGCACCTTGCAAAGTCTGGCCCAAATTATGCTGCATGGGGGTGGGGGGAAACAGTCTTGTCCTGAGATGAAGTATTTTTAAGACAGATCAGCATATTTACCCTAGCTAATGTTTTTGTCATATTCTGTGACTGGTCCATCTCCCACAGATGTCAGTTTGAGCTGAATTGGGCTCTTGCATCATAAAACCTGTTCTTTTTCTCTGCCAGGTTATTCTGTAAAATGGAGGGAGGAGGAAAAGGATTAAAAGGAAGAATAAGAACAGCTTTGGAGGGCTTGAATTACAGCTTTGTCATAGAATCAAGGGAGGAATTTGCCGTTTGAGTTAAAAAGTAGCAACTGCTGACTGCAACAGCTTGGACCACAAGGGCTAGCCTGGAGCTGGCTCAGGAGTGACCACTGCAGCACCCCTGAGTGGCCCCTCCCTGCCAGGGCTTTGGCACATGTCAAGGTGATCTGAAAAATGTTTGCAGCTTCAGCCACTCCGGTGGCCAAGGAGAGGCTTTGGTATCCAGACCTGCTAGTTGTGAGACATTGACAAATTCCCCTGCTCCTACCATACTCCTCTTGGTTATTGAATTTCACCCAGGCTGAAGTTTTGTAGCATTTTCACCCTCTCTGTAAATAAACCAAAAAGAAATGGCATGCCCTTGCATTAAATGTGAATTGACCCATGTGTAACAGTTAGAAAAATTCCTCACGCTGCGGCATTTAGAGTTTTGCTTCTGATCAACTGCAGAAATTCACTCTTTCTTTACAACTGTACAAAAAGTCCATTTTCAGAAGTGTTCCAAACCTTCTGGGGCATTAGCAGGAAAGAAGCTACACATACTAATTTTAACAAGTGCCATATTATTTACTGTGCAGCATGATAAAAATGGGGGGTTTTGCTTGCGTTAAATTGTTGAATACACAAGCACTATTTTCCAGTGCACAGGGAATTTATATGGAGAACTCTTGTAATTTATTACTAATGGAAATTAACTGTGTTACCTCTCTCATCCATGAGGATACAGTTTATTTTTGCTGGAGAGACTATGTTTTTAGGAGAAAAGAGGGGGGTGACCATCTGAAAAGCTAGTAGGTTAAGGCTGATGTGAACAGTCTGAATGCCTGAGCAAGGGAGAAACCCAAGTCCCACTCTGAAAAGTCAAGTCCCAGTATCTTTCAGTGGGACTTAGGATCCCAAGTGCCTGAATTGCTTCTGGAAATGGTATGTTAACTTCGAGATTGCTTGCTTTTCTAAACCCTGGCAAGTTTGGAGGAAGTTCTTGAAGAAGAGAACTACCACTACTAACATTATAGCAATATGCAAACATATGAGGTAAGAGGGAAAAAGATCCTGTAGT
Source organism: Notiomystis cincta (assembly GCA_013398075.1). Lineage (NCBI taxonomy): Eukaryota > Metazoa > Chordata > Aves > Passeriformes > Notiomystidae > Notiomystis > Notiomystis cincta. Next base: position 134,490 of record VZRX01016755.1, on the reverse strand, counting down.
GAAATAAAAATCTCCTCTTGGGGCAGCAACAGCCTTGTTTTTAGTGTGAAGAGTATTGCATTGTTTTAGTTAACTGGGATCATATGAGTATGATCAAAGAAACATCAATCTTGTAATTTTTAGTGAGTTACCTTGAAGCATATAAATTCCTGATGTGCATTAACTTGAGTGAATTGGGCCTTAATGATACATGTAAATAAGAAAACTGTATTCAGATATTTTTTCCAGAAAATAGTCTCTAATGGTCTGTACTGTATTAAAAAAGTGTCAAAGTGTTACTTTTATATTACACCTCCTTTTTTTTTTTTTTTTTAAAACATTGAAATGTGCATGTTTATTCTATTTGCTACAGTATTTTAATGTTTTGGATGAAGGCCATCAGTTGTATGGAGATGACAAAACAATCATTCTGTCTATTTATTCAATATTGCTGCTTAAAGTTTTCAAAATAAAGCTTTCAATGCCAATATAGTGACTGATTGAAAGCTGTTCTAGCTCTCTTCAGGCGTTTTTTTTTTCTGTTTGTAGAAAACTAAGTAAGTGAAACTTGGTGTATGAGCTGTTATACCAGCAAAGAATTACTGCAATAATACTGGGGGGCTGGGTGTAAGTATGTGTAGTAAATACCTAAATGTATGCATGCAGTGAATGCCTTTAGGTCTCTAAGTGGAGTGCTGAAGAATGTTAAACCCTTTGTGGTCTTGCAAACACTTTACACATGTGATCAAGTACTGGTTAGAGCTTGTGCCCATGTTTGGTGCTTGTGAGGGCAGAACAGAGGGGTCACAAAGGATCAGCTTGGAGCCCTTTGTACCAGATTGGATTTAAGCACATTCTTGAGTATTCCATACATGTGTTTCTGATGGAGGCCTAAAAATGTGTTCTGATACAAAACCCTTTCAATTGCAGCAAGGATGCCTCAACGTAGCTGGTACCTCTGAAACTTTTAGTAGTTCTGAAATGGATCAAGTGTGTCTGCTCTACTTGTGGAGTGTGTCAGAATGCTGACAGCATTCACCCTCACCATCATCCCATGAAACTACTAACTAGGGATTCTGACTGGAACATTTGAGTTGCTGATGCAGCCTACAGAAGCAACACAAATTGAAAACACAAGTGAGCACTTTATTACTGCTCCACTTCAATGCAAGATGAAAATCTGTATTATATGTAACTATATTTTTTGTCATTTAAAAAGCTTCTCTTTTTTATTATTCTCTTGAGTGGTTGACAAAAAATATTGAATATGCTCCCATACAATAAATGCCCCTCTGAAACTTTGGGTCTTTATAGTTCATGGTTTGCTGGGATTGTACCGTTCATGTTGCGCACGTCTCACAGTAGATCTGCTGGGACTCTGTCAGAGAACACCGGGCTTGAAGGCAAGGCCAAGGCCAAGGTTGGTGTGTCCAGCTCAGACAATTCCAGAAAGAAATGGCCCTGTGTCAAGCATTAGGCCACAGGAGCTCTGCTGAATGGCAATTTCCTTGGGGTGTGGGACACACAGCTGGTTGGTGTGGGGCCTCTGTGGCAGACAAGAGCTCCTTTACCATAAGTGTGCTGTAATCTCAATCAGATAAAGCCCAGGCACTACAAGAGAGAGAGAGGAGCTTGTTTTCAGATGAGGAACTGGTACGAAGATTAACAGTAACCTTGAAACAACAGAATTGGTCAGTGACTCTGGGGAAGTGTAACTTAAAGCAAAGAGGCAGAGGTTCACTTGGAGGTGATCAGGGAGAGGAACTGAATATAGAGATTCTTCTCACAACAAATGCAGGATGCCCTGATGCTTCAGGGAGCGGAAAGAAGTAAGTCTTTGAACAAGGAACAGAAGGCCTTTTAGGCCCGATTCAGGTGTAGTTACAGTGCTGAGACCAGAGAGGGTGTGAAGCTAGCTTGGGTTCATTTGAGCTAATCAAGGCTAGGAACTTGATAGAGCTAGAGACTTGTGATTTAAGCCAGCCAAATGCAGTCCTTAGTCTACTATCGCAACAAATGGATTTTCCTAAGCTAACTGGAGCCTAATCTCATTAGATGTGAGGAGAAGTGAGCTAACAGTAGTGGCACTGTTGATTGGCAATAGGACAATGCCATGAACTCCATTGAAGCCCTAACACGTGGCACCATTGTTGTCAAGGCTGTGGAAGTTGTGGAGGCCCTATGCTCCTGAAAGGTGCCCTTTCCTGCTCCTGTGCCAGTCAGCTGGCTGGCTTTTGTGGTAACTAAGGTGTCCCAGCATGCTCAGCAGAGCCAGGGTGTACAGCTGATCATTCTGTCTTTTGCTTTGCCTTTAAAAAAACCAAGTGATGTATTTGTGTGTGCCTGCTGCAGCACTGTAATAGCCCAGTGTAACTGGACCCACTAATGAGTTGCAAAACCAGACCAGATCAATGATCCGTTTTGTTCAAAAGCCATACTGAATTCTTCTGCCTTTCACGTCTGTGTCAGCTAGGTAGCATTCCTTTATAATCCAAATTTTTAATGATTGTTTCAACTAAGATGTCTGGTGTCTGAAGTACGGCACAACGAGCAATGGCCCCCATTATTGCCTTGCTTGAAAATGATGTATTTGCTACCTTTGATATTGCAGCTAGTGTTAATGAGTATTTTCTGGGTAAGCCACTGCTTCATCATTAACTTTCTCCAGAAATACTGGTTGGAGACAATCTCAGTTGGTCTATTTTGTTCCCTTTTTCCAGGTGGGTATGCTGTGTACTTTTTTTCCATCCTTTGCAGTGAGTTCCGTGTGCTGTCCTGGGCTGACTGGAAAAAGAAGCCTTTTGGCATTTGCCAGTGCAATAAGGAACTGGATGCAATCAGAGCTGATAAACTTTCCTGAGCTACCTCCCCGCTTGTCTGAGCAACTCAGGCACTGCTAGTGTCCTCATGCCACTTTTGGTGTGTCTGTGTGTGCCTCCCTCCTTGCTGCCACACAGGCAGCCCTGGAGCTTCTCTGCCATGCAATCTGAAGTTTGATTTCTAGAGGCTTTTTGGATCTGAATCCCTGTGGAAAGGCTACAGGGATCTTTGCCATCTCTGGCAAAGTGAGAGAGTGTCATCACACTTCTGTTCAGACAGCTGGAAGTTGATGAAGGTGAAATACCACTACACCAGACTTACTGTTTGTTGTAAGTGTTGTAAGCACTTATTGAGCTTATTGTTTCGGCTACACGCTCTGTCTTGTTCCTCCTTTGCAAAAGGAGGAAGATAGTTGGTAATTGGAAGACTTAGTAGGAAAATGCAGTGTAAAAGATCTAATATTCAATCCTGGATCAAGTTACAGGGAAGAAAAGTTTTCTATGATTTATTTTTAATGAGCACAAGTGAGAAGAAAAAATATTTAGAAGAGCTCCAGCTGGGCTTGTGGAAAGTATGCTTTAAAAACCCTCCTTATCCAATGCAACACAAACGAGTGCCAATAATTATCCAATGCAACACAAATAGGTGCCTAGGTATTTTAAAAAGAAGGGCTTCTGGTTAAAACAGAAACAGAAAACAACCCAAGAAAAAAAGGCGGGTGGTGGAAGGGAGTGAGATGTAGATGAAGTAAAACACCTTTAACCTGATTTGTATTTGCCCTGAAGTCCCTTCCATTTGGCAGTGTGATGGAAAGTGAATCATCCATCCAGCTTTGGAGCCAGTGACATGGTATCACAGAAGTACTATCAGGAGCTATTGCTAAAATGGAATTCAGGCCAGCCTTTTAGTGGGAAATAACTGGAATTTCTTTGTGGTTGCCTGTGGAGCTTCTCCTAAATTACTACCTGTCACAACTTTTATCAGGTGTATCAAACTGCTGCTCATGAAATGTTATATGCCCAGAACAGATGATTTGGCTCTAGCAGTCCCAATCAGCCTGAAGTGAACTTTGATCGATGAGTTGGAACCGGCCCTCTTGGCACACTGGAGGGAAACCCCAGAGCACCAGCTGGCCTTTGACAACATTTTGTTGCTACAATGTTGTCTTAAGTGTTCCCTTGACTTAGCAGATCTGCAGCATGGCTGCCAAGACTATGACCTGGATTCTCCTTTGTCATGTCACTCGTGTCATGTGCAAAAGGAGCATGGCTGAGACAGTGACAGAGCAAATGAGAAAGGCAACAATGTCCATTAGCTGTACGACTGGGGTGAAAGGTTACACCAGGGAGAGGCACCAGATAATCAGGTCCCCTCGATAGTGCCAACGCGGCAGTTCCCAGCAGGCCCACACGAGAGGGCAGCAGTACATGCAGCAGCCACGCACTGTGATGGGAAGCAGGTTTTCTACGAATACACAGCACATGCTAGGGAATCACATAAGGCACCCAACATTCCAACTTTAAATGTGTTCTTTCAGAAAGGATGCAGTAACACTTACAAAGAGACATGTCTTAGTCACAATGTCAGTGTAACTGATGTACAAATTATGCCATTCCTGCAGTATCTGAGCAGGCCTGGAAGCTTTCTGAAACCTGTACAGATGTGGGTTGAAACATTCCACTTTAGATACTGTTCTGTGCCTGGTATATTTGCCCATGCCTGGGAAGCTCTTGTTTCATTTTCCAGGTCTGCCACAGATCTCCTGTGTGTGACCTTGGGCAAGCTGTTATAATCCTTGTGGATTGGAGTCCTCCAGCTCTAAGCCTGAGATAATACTGCCTCATCCCTTTTGACTTTGTCTATATATACGGCAGGCCCGGTGGGGAACACTGGGGGAAAGTGTCTCGATTCCTATTTGTTTGGCAAATAGTACTGAGAACATTGTGGTCCTGAACTTGGCTGTGCCATCCAGGTACTGCTGCATGAAGTGTATTTTTATATCCTACCAAGAGGGTGACAAGAAGTCACTCAGAGTTAGCTTTACCTTGCAGTGAGAGCAAGATGCAGGTGTGCTGAGGGGAGCTGGCAGTTTTTGAAGGTGAATTCTTCTTTAGCTTTAAGTAGATTTCTTTTTCTAAAGGGGTAAAAAAAGAAAAGCAAATAAAGGAATAAAACCTCATTTCAACTTTTGCTTAACTCTCTTCTTGCAAAGTGCTGCTATTATTATAGGCAGCCTAAATCCTTTTGCAAGTGCTGCTCGAGAGTGTGTTGGAGCTAATCAATAGAAACAATCGACTGAACAGGCTGAGATTTGCTTGGTGGTCCTAAATGTTCTCATGTTTCCCCAAGTCTTAGGATGTTCTAGCAATGTGCATGTAACCAGTAATGCACCATGACAGGCTGCCATCTCACAATTTCCCTTTTCCATTTCCATGCCCTTTGGTATTAGTGGCTGAAGAGATAAAGCACATAAGAGTTAGAATTGTAGGAAGGTGCCTTTTTTTGTTGTTGGCCAGCTCCAAAGTGTTTTCTATATGCTCCAAATAAATTTAATTAACTAAAAAACACCTCAGCTGCACTTACACTGGAGTTCTGCCCAGAATGAGCACCCTTCAGCATGTCTGAGCACAGAGACTCCCTGCTGCTCAGTTCTGAGGTGAAAGATCATTTAAAGATGTTTCAGTAATAATTGCTGCAGCTGCTGGCATCTGACAGCGCAATGAATAATCAGTCCTGCAGTAAAGTTCTAGTTCTACCTTTGTACATTATCTGAGGAACTTCACAGCAGGAGGCACCTACTTCTAAGAATATCTCCCTTCTTTGGTAGGAAGAATGGACTGCCCCTGGGGTGCAGTCACACAGGACAAGCACATAATTCAGGTGTTGTGAGCAACTGCAAAAGCAGGAGCCTGGGCAGTGCGAGTACCTTGTTTAACATCTTCGTTCAGTGGCAGAACACAGCCTAAAATTCCCAAGAATAAAACTACTTTCTTATGTTACTATGACTGTGTAATAATGATCCAAATCATACAATTTTTATATATGCACACACATATATGTGTATATAGTCAACTTATTAGATGTCATTATCCCTTCTGTCAGCTTGGGAAACTAAAGCCCAGGGATGTTCAGGGCTTTCCCAGAAGTACAAGCCCTTCATCTCCATGTACTGACTTTTGCACATGGATCATTTGCTAAAAAGGCTGTTCTGACCAACATAAGAGTTGTCCAGCAATGGTTCAGTCAGGCTAGGGGCCATCTGGCCTAACATTCTGCCTTGAGCTCTATAGAAAGAGCTGATGAGGCACAGGCAGCTCAATAGTAAACTACCCTACCCTTGGTGTGGCATTACCGAAATAACCTACTTGGAGAGGAAACTTTCTCCAACCCTTCAGTCAGAGGTTAAACCTCTTCCTGATAGCAGAGGATTTATATCCCTTTTAAATTGAATTATGAGAGCACTTCAAAAGAGGTGAGACTTATTCTCTCCTTTAGCAAGTGTTGTGCCAGGTTCGACCAATAAAGATTTTACCTTTGAAATATAATTAATGAATCTGTTTCAAACTTAAAACTTTGCAAAATCAGTATATTCATTTATTGTTGATTTTAGCACGCTGGTTTCAGCATATATAGTTCAGCTCCTTGAGTATTTGAGTCTGTTCTGATTTCCTCTTCAGGTAACTCTGCTTAGTTATTGGATTATTATATTATTGTTTCTCTTGTCAGCCAGAAGCTCACAAGACTCTCCTACACTGCGGAGGTGACTTCAGTCGAGGAGTCTGGCTTGCATCCTGAAGGCAATGCTGTGTGGGTGCAACAGGAACATCTGGGAACATTCTTCACAGGCTTGTACAAATAAAGATGGTTTGATCTCATGTGGCCTTCCAGTGCCTGAAGGGATTCTACAGGAAAGATGGAGAAAGATTCTTTACAGGGGCCTGGAGTGACAGAGTGACACTGACAGAAAGGAGGTTTAGATTGGATATGAGGAAGAAACTCTTCCCTGTGAGGGTGCTGAGGTCCTGGCATAGGTTGCCCAGAGAAGCTGTGGCTGCCCCTGGGTCCCTGGAAGTGTCCAAGGCCAGGTTGGATAGGGCTCTGAGCAACCTGGTCTGGTGGGGATGATCTTGAAGGTCCTTTTCAACCCAGGCCATTCTGTGATTCTGTTCTATGATGTGACTGTACCCACTAGGGAAAGTAGCTAGCCCTAAACTACCAGGGTGCTGCCCCAGCCGAGACAGCTTTGTTCCTGAAGGTACAGGTGGTGATCTCTGCAGAAAACAAAAGTCGGGGTCCTGCAGTACCTTCCCACTGGCTCTGCCAGGCAGCTGAATTGTCCTCTACCCCTTGGAATGCACTGCCCTGGGGTTGCTAAACTCAATCAATCCCACGACATTACTGTGTACTTTTAAAACCAGGTATTGCAGACTGCATGTTCAGCAATCACAGCAAACAGCTAGACTCCTGGAAATGCCTTCTGGGCCTGGCAGGACACTGATGGGAGCATGCTTCCCATGGCTGGCTCCTGGGGCATGGCATACAGATTGTTCTTAAAGGTCATTTTAAATAAATGTACTTACCTTGTCATTTACAACACCAGAATTAGCCCCGTGACCAGTTAGGCATTTTTCAAAGCCACTTCACATTTTGCAGATGTGCATGTATCTTTATGTTCTTATTTCTGTGCTCTGCAGAGCAAACTGCACTCCAAACACAGCTTCTCTGCTGTGCCAAGGTGTAGGAACACGTGCAGCCCAGCTTCAGACAAACCCATTTTCCTTTACAGACAGACTAGGAGTGCCCAGGAGGATTATCTAATGATGGCAGCCTGTTAAGCAAAGGGAGCTCCTTTCTCAGACATCAGGAGATGTCAAAGGAAACACAGGCAGCCTTAACTGACCCTTGTCCACACACATTCCCATACCCTTCAATTACCTTTGTAGAAGGTATTAAGGAATTCTTGCTTATTCGACACACTTTTCTAAGTTTTAAGCATTTTTTTACCTAGTAATGTTGGTCCATTTGCCTTTACATGTTTCATTTCTGACTTTACTCTGGAAAATGAAGCCCTGATGGCAGAGCATTCTTCATGACAGACCCTGTATGTCCAAACCAGAGCATGTGTAAGTCCACAGCACTGGAGAAAACAAATCCACCTCACATTGGTGGTTTCAATTCCCTAACTCCCAGCAGCTTCACCCTGCAAAAACAAAGTCCTCACACAAAACGCTGGAAGAGGAGCTGCCCTGGCTTTGAGTTGTGGTTCAGGACCTGGAATATTTCTCTCTCAGTAGGTGATTGGGTTTGAATATTCTTCCTCCCAGGAAGTTCACTTCTGCATCTCCTGCTCCCTGTGCCAAATGCTGCTCTCAGAGACGGTGCACTGTTCCTCTGGTGGATCTTGCCCCACTTTGCACAGAATGATTAAGCAGTCACTTACTGAGAAATAGCTTTAGCCTGTTTGATTAGAATCTGCACTTGAGGGAAGAGAAAACCACAGTGCCAGATCCTACCCCAGCTCCTGTGAAGATGTGTTTTTATTCCAGTGAGTTTACAACATAAAATGCATAAACATGCAGCATATCAGGGCTGGAGCCTGTTTCTCCTTTCAGGTGGTTATCTTTTAATCTTGCTGTTCTATCCAACAGGTGCCACTGCATCAGTGCTGCCACCACCAACTGTTTTGAAATAAAGGAACCCACAATGGCCTACAGGAAAGATGGAGGGAGACTATTTACAGGGCATGGAGTGACAGGACAAGGGGAAATGGCTTCACACTGACAGGAGGTTTAGATGTGTAGTGGGTTGACCCTGGCCAGGCGCCAAATGCCCATTCAGTCACTCTATCACTCCCCTCTCCAACTGGGACAGGGGAGAATAAGCTGGAGCACAGCCAGCAGGGTGAGATAAGGCAGTTTTATTATAGAACAAAGAGAAAACAAAGCAAGGTCTGCACGCACGTAAGTGAAAAGGAAAAAAACAGGTCAATCTCCACTTCCCATCAGCAGCAATGTTCGGACATTTCCCAGGAAGCAGGGCCTCAGCACGCATGTTGGTTGCTCCGGAGGACAGTCAGTGAAAAATGCGAGTGTCCCTCCCTTCCTCCTCTCTCCCTTAGCTTTTATATCTGAGCTGACGTCATATGGTATGGAATATTCTCTTGGCTATTTTGGGTCAGCCAGCGTGGTTGTGTCCCCTCCCAGGGTCTTGTCCACTCCCATCCTCTTCGATGGGGGAAGGAATGTCAGAGAGACAGCGCTGCCTGACAGTAGCCAAAACACTGCCCTGTTATGAGCACCCATCTAGCTACCAGTGCAAAGCACAGCACTGTGAGGGCTGTGAGCTTCACTTCGGTCAGACCCAATACAAGATGGGATATGAGGAAGAAATTGTTCCCTGTGAGGGTGCTGAGGCCCTAGCACACGTTGCCCAGAGAAGCTGTGGCTGCCCCAACTCTGGAAGTGTCCCAGGCCAGGCTGGATGGGGCTCTGAGCAGCCTGGGATAGTGGAAGGTGTCTCTGCCCATGGCAGGAGAGTGGAATCTGGATGGTGTTTAAAGTCTCTTCCAACCCAAGCCGTTCTATGATTTCATACCACAGTAACAACATTGTTAAATCTAAGAATCTAAGTTAAAAAACATCCACTACTAAGGTTTTCCGAGTTATTAACCCTCCAGCTGATGTCCTCAAGGGCTGTAAACTTCTTAATCTTTATTATTTTCTCTACAGAATTGGCCCATATGTGCAAAATGTTGCATTTTGGTTGCTTGATGTGCATAGAGCAAAATTCTTGAATGCTGAGACTCTGAACCCCTTGCAGCCATTTATGAGAGGACAGGGGAGGTTTAGGTTGGACATTACAGAATCACAGAATGAGCTGAGTTGGAAGGGACTCACAAGGATCATCGAGTTCAAGCCCTGTCCCTGCACACATGATCCCCAAGAGTCACATCATGTGCCCAAGAGTTGTACAAAAGCTCCTGGAGCTGTCAAGCTTGAGACTGTGACCATCCCTGGGGAGCCTGTTCAGTGCCTCTGGGAGAAGAACCTTTTCCTGATATCCACCCTAACCCTTCCCTGGCACAGTTCCAGCCATTCCCTCAGGTCCTGTCCCTAGTCACAAAAAGCAGAGATCAAGGCCTGCCCCTCCTCTCCCCCTCGTGAAGAAGCTGCAGAACTGCTGTGAGCTCTGACCTCAGTCTCCTCTTCTCCAGCTGAACAGACCAAATGCCCTCAGCTGCTCGTCGTGTGGCTTCCCCTCCAGGCCCTTCACCATCTCCATGTCCTCTGGATACTCTTTAACTGCCTAATCTCTTTCCTGTAATGCAGTGAACAAAACTGTACACAATAATCAAGGTGAGATCGCAAAAGTGCAAAATAGGAAGAATTTGTTCACAGAAAGGGTGATCCGACATCCGAACGGCTCGCCCAGGGAGGCGGTGAAATCACCGTCCCTGCAGGTGATTTAGGAAAGGCTGGGTGCCACGGTCTGGTTGGCGCGGCAGT
>VZRX01016755.1:67548-113172 GCA_013398075.1 Notiomystis cincta | reverse complement strand
GGGCGGGTGGAGTGGATCCCCCCCCACACCACCACCCTCTCTCAGAGCAAGGATGGCGGGTTTCTTTCTGGTATTCCCGGCAGGAACCGCAAGCGGGAAGTGTCAGCTGAGGCGATCCATAGCGATGTGTTTATTCCCTCCGCCAGCGCTGACCGCTTGCTTTTCATTTGCTTCAGTTTTGCTCCCTCCCTTCCGCGGGTTCCGGCTCCTGGAGGTACGTGACCTCCAAACCCGGGCTCCCACAGAATCCAGCGGCTGGAGGAGGCGGGAGAATTACCCCAATAAACACCAAACACGCCCCNGAGTCATAGAATATTCTGAGTTGGAAAGGACCCACAAAGATCCTGGAGTCCAGCTTCAGGCCAATCCTACCAAGTGCCTGAGAGCGTTGTCCAAATGCTTCTTGAGCTCTGTGAGGCTTGGGGCCATGGTCACTTTGCTGGGGAGCCTGTTCCAGTGTTCAACCACCCTCTGGGGGAAGAACCTTTTCCTAATATTCAACTTAATATCTCTCCTGGGACATTACCTCGAGTAAGGCTGGACTACAGAACAGCTCCTTCAGGAAGGGGGACCATAAATTGCAAGGGAAACTTGCTCATCAAGGACATATCACTTGTTCCAAGTCAGTCATCCGTGCTGGACATCTAAAGCAGAGCTGCAGGCTCCCTTGTTAATCAGTGGAGAGAAACAAGCAGCTTCAGCATGAAATTCCTCTCCTCCTCACTGGACTGGTCCCTAAAAAAGCACCAAGAAAACAGCCCAAGTTAAAAAAAGGAGCTTAACCCTGAAATAAAGCACATGGAAACCTTTTGAGGGAGTGCCAACTCAAAGGGAGCTTGAACTCTGAAAGAAAAGACCTGTAGGTGATTCCTCCCCTGGGCAGGAAAGCAGGGCATGCATGGTTTCTGTAATTAACAGACAGGCTGGGGAGCAGGGGGAGTGAGCATTCTGGAGCAACCTCCTTGTGGAATACCTGGAGCATTTCTGGAGCATTTCTTTGCCAGCTTCATCCTCTCTGGAACAACATGCAGATCTTCAAATTATGGAAAGAATGTCCGGGGTGAGACTCAGCTTCTGGGAGAAGTGCTAATTCTGGGATTCCTCTGGAACCAAGTAGGAACGGAAATTGAAAATTACCAAGATACAAAACATGAGCCGAGACAGCTGGAGACTTTGCAAAAGGAGTTCAAGCAACATCTAGAAACTTCTAAGAGTTTTATAAGAGGTCACCTGCAGACAAGGATAAAAGACTTCAGTGTCCAGAGAGAGTGTGAAATTCTTCTTCTGGAAGATTCCCGGTTTAAAGAGGTGACCAGCAGCATGAGTATCATGCAAAATAATGTTTTCCAGAAGATAAGAGGCACAACAAAAGCTTTGGCTAATTTATAGGACAAGATGAACCACAGCAAAGAGTTAAGAAGTTGAGAAAATCCGTGAGAAAAGGAAGTAAAAGACTTGCAGGTCACCTCAGGAAAAAACAGCCTCCTGCTGCAGACAAGAGCTGGCCAGCACACCACTTACCACGAACATCCACCAGCATTTACAGTCTCCAGGAGGAAGGAATCAGACTATTTATCCCAGCTGAATCACTGCAAAAGACATAGTGTTTGAGGAAAATAGATCTGGAAGATTTGTTCAGCTCCATCCATAACCATGGCTGAGGCAATGAGGGAATGGCTCTGAAATGGGAGGCCTAGGAACCAATTTGATGGGGTCAGCTCTTATGTCAGTGAGCACTTGCCTTCAGGAAAAGAGATTAAATTATCTAGTCTGGCTGTATGACTGGAATCAACCATCAAATTAGAGGGAGCTGGTCAGCTGTGTGCCACAAAGTGGAGGATGAAGAGGATTCAGCTGAAGGATCTGGATTATTTTGGTTGAATAACATGGTATTCAACCAGGGAAAATTGGACATTGACCTAGTAATAGATTTTTCAGTAAGAGGATGACCAGATTGAGACCAGGGAAAAAGGGAAATGCAAGCACATAAAAACCTGAGCTGGGTCGGAGAAAAGGTCCTGCAGTCCTGGAGTCCAGGAGAAGATGCTTCTGGAGGAACAGGCAAACAGAGCATGCACATAATGCAAGCCGTTGGCCTGCAAGGGCACCTCACAGGTCCTGGTGGCCTGCAGGGCAGAGACTTCCTGAGCCAGGAATGGTATCTCTGTGTTTAATGGGAAGCCAAAGATGCTGTGAGAGGCTGAGGAATGTGCCAAGTCCTTAAATCACAGGCTGCAGCAGAGCATGGGGCCAGGAAGAAGATAGTGGTGAGAAGGTGGTCAGTTCTGTCAGCACAGCTCTGTGGCTCACGCAGGGACAAGAAAAGAGAACTTCCACCTCAGAGAGTACCACACACACCCAGTATATGTAAAGCAAGGGAGGCAGGAGCCATGCAAAAACAGAGCTGAGCTTAGAAGCAGAAATAAAAAAACCTGAGTGTGGGAAGGTGGTGGACCAAGACAAGACACAACGTGCAGTGAGCCCTCTGCACAGTTGCAAAATGGGGAAATGGGGGAAGATCCAGCTGGGGGACAGAGTCAGAACCATGCTTTTGTGAAGGACTGCTGCAAAAACCTTACCAGGGGGACATTGGTCACAATCTGGTAGACTTTGGCCCATCTTAGGCCATGTGAAATGGGTGATACCAGAGATGGACCAATCTCCCAAATCAGCCTGTGGGCTAATGGTGGCCAAGCTCATCAGCTTGTAGTGGATAGTGGTGACAGGAGAGTGCAGAGGCTTCCAAACCCTGGAAAGTCAGAAACAAGGCACTGGAGGCATGGTAATGTCCTGATAAACACCAGGAACTGTGCCTTATCCCATCAGTTTGGAAATTCCCTTTAAAGGTGTATTTCACGTGAAGCGAATTGTTTGCAGGTAGTTGAGAACCTGTCCTGCTTTCGAAGACAGTAAAAAATAAAGGTGGCTCCACTCTGAGGTTGCTGCTAGCCTTGACTGATGGGAGAGTCTGAAGCCTGCCTGGAATCCTGGGACCTTCAGAGACTCTTCCGCAACAGGTCAGTCAGATCTTGTGTATGTGATACAGAAAGGATCTCCATCTGTCTGTTGGATGCCTTCCAGGAACATCAACCAAGAACAAGTAAAACAACCTTCCCCCTAAGTTCCCCCTCTGAAGTCCCTGGCAAGAAGCTCTGTCTGAGCATGAAAGCCCTTGGATGATGGGTTTAGTTTGGTCAGTCACAAGAGATCTGAAATCTATATATCAACAGGCAGAAAAGACAGAGAAAAAGAAAGATGGGAAAATTGCTTTCTCAGTAAAGTCCAACCTGGCAATTTAGTGATGTTTGGGGGCTTATGTAAAGCCCCAGTTGCACTGGAGAGGCTGGTGGGGAAGGTACACCATGCCAACAGGAGGCCTTGGATGGCCTCAACCTTCCAAGAGGTCTGTTGTGCTTAGGCTATTTATGGGTGCATGCTGAGACCTTTGAACAAGTGGTAGATGCATTTACACATGGCCTGTGATAAGTTCAAGGCTGACAGTCTGTAATTGGTCCCAAAGGAAAGGGAGCTGTTCCAAGAGCAGGTAACTTCAGCCTGCTACACAAGCTGGTGATGGGGAATTTCCACTGAAAAAAGCAAAAGTGAGACTGCCTGGAGCTGGCCCTCTCCCCAGAGCTGCAGGTCCACAGGACTCTGCTCCTCTTACAGGAGGTTTGTTTGTAGATGTGTTAACATTGCAAAACCTTGCTTGGGCACAGTGACAGAGGGAGAGCATTTCAGTGGCCAGCAGAATGAGATTTAGCAGTTTCCACCTGTGCAATTCTTGCCATGATGAGCTCTGCTGATATTTGCACAGCAGAAATAGTGTAATAAGCATACGCCATGAATCCCTGCATTAGCTCATTCTGTGGGCCTAGGATTCCCAAATGCAATTTGCCCAAGTCTTTAGGAAAATGGCAATTTCGCAACTGCACAATTAACTACACCTTTGGGCATAAGTGGAGTAGCAGGGATGCCTAATCCAGGCAGAACCTTTGGAATGCAGTGCAACAGTGTCATGAAGAATTGATTCTTCAGGGGGATGAATCCAGAGAGAGAGAGTGTCGTGGGATGATCTTGTATTCCCCATCGCCTGCTGGAAGGTTTTTTTGTGCCTTCGGACTGCAGCCGGGAGGACTCTTCACGGCGGCTCGCCTGACCTTGCAGCCGGAATGTTTACATACTTTTGCCCGGCTGGAGACTTTTTTTTCCCTCTGCTGGTAGCGGAGGAGGAGGGGCTGCTCCCAACTTTTTTTCTCAGCTGTCGGCTGGAGAGGAACGAAGATCTGCTTCTGCGGCTTCTGCTCCTTTCTGGACGGTTTTCAGCTCGTTTCCTTCATCCGAGACCAGCTCGCCATCTCTGGGACTCGTGGTTGGGACCCCTCGATCCGGCAGGGCCCGGCTGGGCTCAGGCCTTGGGCCTGGGACACGTGAGAGAACTGTGGGGAAACCCATCGACCTCCACCTCTGGGAGGGGAGGGGGGAGCTTGTTTTGTTGAATAAACAGGGTTTTTTTCACTCTCGTTTGAGAAATTCTTTCTCCCGGACCCGTGAGGGGTGGGTGCTGCCGGGACCTGCTTGCTTGGCTGGCAGGAGAGAGGAGAGAGACTCCCTTCCGGGTTGTTTCCTCCTCGATTTGTGTCCAAACCGGCACAGAGATGCTTTTTTCCTCTCAAATCACTTGTAGATGTGCAAATACTTCCAGCTCATTCAGGAGAACCAAGGAAGGGAACTGCCAGAGAAGGAATGTGAGCTCCTGAAGGTTCATCACAGAAAGAATCCCAGTAGGATGCAACTAGAAAAGGAGCTGGGAAACTCCACTGTCCTAGAGCACAATATACTTACATTTGGAGCACAATGGAGTGTGGGATACCAAGGGAAAAGCATTCTGATCGTGGTGGAAAAGTCTGGAGTTGTTGGGGAAGATGAAACAGGAAAACCTTATAAATATGACTGCTTAAGTCTTGAGAATATGAAACCTATAAACAAAATAGAATTGAAAGCAAGTTTCGATGTCTAGGATGCCTTAGTTACTGAACAACTGGAAAACAATAGTATGGCCAGCTGAAGGTAATCCCCTTTTGGTTAAACAATGCCTTTTTCCTTACCAATAGTCCAAGGATCAGTGCAGACCCTACTAGCTCAGCAAGAGGGGTCCAAAGAGTAGTTTTTAGGGTTTAAAATATAACACAGTATGGTAATGTAATGATTCTTATAGGCTATATGTAAATGCTATACAATTTGTATCTTGTACTAGATTGGTTAGTGTAAATTAGCATATTCAGTATAGAAGAAGATTTAATGTATTGTAACAGGAACTTTGCGCTCTTGCTTTTCTCTTCATCATCCTTTTCACTCTCTTTCTCTCTCTCGGGCCTGCTCTGAGCTGCGGCTGGCAGCTCTTAGCAGGGCCCCTTCACCCACACCCTATGCAATAAGCCACATGCTCCAAGACCAGCCTCGACTCTAGAGATCTCTCGTCTCCATCTGTCCCATGACCATCCAGACCGTCCTACCCTGCTCTCACATGGAGTGAAAGGTCAAATAAGGAATAAAAGTTCTAGTGCATGGAAACAACCTATAGAACATGTTGTTAGGTGATGTCTGATGCAGGAAGTTCTGAGATTATTATTTTAAAGCTGGCAAATGTTTTAACCCACACTATGTTTCTGTACATTTCCAACAAGCCTTAGCTAAGCTAAGAGAATAAGTCCTATGCTGGTTTAAGAATCAGGAAGGATGTAGAAAATGCATGCAGGAGATGAATGCCCCTATTGCAAATAACAGTCCCACAGAAACACAGAGACACCCTATGAAACAGTATCTGACAGACTCATTCCATTAATGGGCTGCACTGCCTGGTGTCCTTGGGTTTCTGTCTGAAGCAGATTCTGGGAGCTGCAAACTATTTCACAAAATGTCCTGGAGCTTGTCTGTTAGGACACCAGTGCCAGATGTCCAAGTGAAAGACGTCCTTTCCCTCCAAGTCCTAGGAGGTATGAGAGGATTGCACAAAACTCGAGGGAGAAACACTGAAACCAGAACTTTCAGCAGATCTGTGAGGTGGTTGGGATCCCTAAAACAGCTCCATGTGACCACAGACTGAAGGGTTGGTGGGATGCTTCTTTTTGCAGACTCTTCCAGTCAAGTGGCTTGCTCCTCAGAACTGCCTCAAGCTGTAACACCCAGCCTATTCCAGTCCTTTGAGAGGCCCCAGGAGAAGCAAAGCACTTCTTCACCATTTTGATGAAAACCTAAGGACTTTTGCATGCCTTTTTATGGACTTCTGGGAGAAGAAGAAAGAGTTTTGAGTCATGCATAGAAGCACATGTTCTTTTTTTTTAATTAACTGGAAATCTGGAATATTTTACAGTCTTAGAAAAAGCAATGTGAGAGTTTTTAAAAGGATAAACCTAGAGCAACACTGTTGGACTTGCTGTATAAGGCCATGTGGTACTGACCTGGATATTTATGGTGGTTACACACTACAGTGAGGTCTCAGGCTATCACAAGGCCCATTAGAAAATGTAGTAGGAAAAAAATACACTGGGCAAACAAAATTTCAGGTTTTCTTCCTTTACTGCAAATGTAGCTGTGGAAAGCTGATGCTGGAGAAGATGAAGCACAGATCCCCATCCTCCCTACTAGCTCCAAAGCGGCAGAGATTTGCAGGAACACTGAATGCACCTTGAGAGCCCTCTGGGAATGGCTGCCTGGAAGGGAATCAAGGGGCAGAAAACTATGAGAAAGGGGAGTGTAAATGTTTTGGATTAACGATAGGAAAATACCTTCCTGAAGCACACTGTGTAATTACAGTAAATAAGAATGTGTCATTCATCACTTCTTAAATTATTTTCCCTCATTCTCAGCATGGTGAGTTTATTAGAAACCTGTCGTTTTGAGCTCCTTCAGAATAAAGAAGGTCAGGTGTGAGAGGGAAGCCAAGTCCTCCGAAATCCAAGTGTGCAAGACAGGTAGGACAGTCTCCCTCCTCTATGAAACAGAAAGTACCCCATTCCAGACACTTGTCTGCAGACAGGTGAGTGCTGAGAAGATGTAAAAGAAGTCAGAGGAGAAGCCCAGTGTGTGTTTTTGGGTACAGATGATACTTGGAGCAGGCTGGCTTTGAGAAAAAGCCCAACTCCTGTTGTAAGGGTCCTCACGGGTTCTGGTTGGGAAGGTCTGAGCTTTTTAGATAGGAGGATCTATTGGTGCCTGTCTGCTTCAGCCACCACCCCAGATCTACCTGGAATGTGCAAGCAAGGAGAAGTCCTCTGTATTGTATAAACAGCACTGGACTGGAAAGCCAGAGTATTCCATAGGCATAAGCACCAGCTGCAGTCCAGCCCTAGACCACAAGCAGGACAGCCCTGAGCTCAGCACAGACACTCAGGAGAAGGGACAAGCATGTGTGATGA
Organism: Notiomystis cincta; assembly: GCA_013398075.1. NCBI lineage: Eukaryota > Metazoa > Chordata > Aves > Passeriformes > Notiomystidae > Notiomystis > Notiomystis cincta. The sequence goes on along the minus strand of VZRX01016755.1, from coordinate 105,754 downwards.
TCACTAAAACCCACTGTCCCAGAGGGAAGGGTAAGTCAGCCCTTAGGGATCCTAGCTTGTCAGGACGTATCCAGGATACCTCTGGACCTTGTACCAGCTGGGAAATACCCCCTCAACCATTGTGCCTGAATTCCCTGCTCTCTCCAGTGTGCCCTTTGCTCCCAGACCAGATGGCAGCATGGTCCCTCATGCTAGCAATGCTCCCTGGTGTGTGCAGGAGCTACCCCATGGTGTGTGGGGCTCTGAAGCTCTTGCAAATCCTGCCTGCAGGGTCGTTTGCCCGCAGTGTTATTCACCTCCCCAGTGTTTTACCAGACTGCTGCAGCCAGGGCGGGAGCACCGCCTGTATGCAAGCAGCGGTGGTGGCAGGCCTGGCAAGCCTTCCTTCTTCACCGGAAAACTCTCCCCCCCTCCGTGAGCAGGTTTCCAGACAGCTGCCTTTTATGAGGACAGATTTCAGGAAGACTCTAAACTCCAGCCTTGTTTAACTCGTCTCCCAGTCCTGTGCTCTGTGTCCTGCTGGGGAGGCATTGCATGACCCCTTCCAGCTGCCGGCAGCCAGGCTTTCAACGTGGCAAGGGGCCGGGCTGTGTCTGGGCAAATGTTTTCTCTGTGTGGTCAAAAAGCAGGGCTGGGCAGAGGCACTGTGCCCGAGGCACATCCTGACAATGAGCCCCTGCCCACCCAGGCCACGCTGGGTCCCGATCTCCCACGTTGATGGCAGGGACAGCGAGGGTGGCAGTGACCCTAGGTCTTTCCCAGGCACAGTGCTTTTATCTCAGGAGCAGCAGGGACACTCACCCTGGTGGGGAGGGATGCAGGGTGCCAGAAAAAGAGCCCGGCTGCTTCACAGGACGGGGACAATGCCACCCACATGGCCCACCTGTGGGATGTGCTGGCACCCACTGCCTTCATGACTTGGCTTTAGTATTGGCCCCTGGGCAGAAGATGGTGTACAGCCTGTGCACCCCAGCAGGATCACCAGGGCCCCCTGGCCACAGCCAGACATTGCTGAGGTTGCTGTTCCATCATCCCCACACACACATGTGCACACACCCCACAGCCATGAGGGTCCAAATCATCTTTTCATAAAAAATGCTTTGCATCCCAGACCCTAAGCACAAACCTGCCATGCCTGCTGGTGGCCTTGGCAAAGAGAAAGGCATTAAATCACCAAACCCAAGGCTTCAGCATGTGCCCATTAAAGCTCATGAATTTATGTCAAAGTTGGAAAAGATCTGTGGTATGAAAAGGTCAGTGTTCTGTTTTATTGCCCTTTGCTTCCTTTGCTGTCCTAAGAGGGCGTGAGGAGGAAGCCATAGGCTGGAGGGGTGCAGGACTCATGGAAGTGAGCAGGTCCAAGCCAGGCAAAGCAGTGGGTGATGCTCACCCCACCCTCCCACTTAGAGCAGGGCAGGCAGCAGGTTCCCATGAATCTGCTATGCTGTGAGGAGAAGAAGCCATGCAGTCTGTGGCTTTTCTAGAACAGCCATGGCCAAAATTCAGCCTACAGATCTTAGCACAGGGTCCAAGCTTTTGCAAGCAGGTCTCAGTTGTGGGATTTCCTGTATGGTACGAACCACTCTTTAAAACCCCCAGTGTGTGAAGTCTTTAGCAAGGCAATAAGACCTTGACCAGAAGTTTTTTCCTGAAGATCAGAGGCATTGTGAGGTACAAATACCTGCACCTGCCCTTGGAGCTGAGCTGAGGCATGGGACCTCAGCTGGGCAGAGTTAGGCAAGCAGGACCACTACCATATCCCCATTCATCCCTATCCATGGCAGGAGTATTGGAACTGGATGATTTTTAAGGTCCCTTCCAACCCAGGCTGTTCTATGATTCCATGGCTATTCAGCTCCACAAACCTGAGGAAGACAAGAAAGCTTAGAGTTTTTTATTACCTTCCCATTTTGCAGATTAGCATTATCATTCCTGTTATATTTTTCATTTTAAACACCTTTTTTTGGTGAAGCCAAAACCATTTAGAGAAGTTGCTTGAGGCTCTGCAGAAGGGGGACAGCAGCTGGCAAGTGCCTGCAGCAGGACAGTGTGTCTCCTTTATGTCTCCCATCTTCTGTGAGGCCAGTCCATCCACTCCCAGGAGCACTACCCTCAACAGCTGGGTTTTTTTAGCCTCCTTTCTGGGGTTGTCCACTGCAAGACTCCCCTCAAAGCACTTGAATGCAGCTTAGTGTGGCAAAGTCCATGCTGGCAGTTCAAGACCTCTACTGGCACCAGCAACAGATGCCAGAATCAGGCAAATTTCAGATCTGTATCTTTGTGCCTGGAGAATTCAGACCAGATGAGACAAGAAGCAGAGACTTTCTCTGTAGAGGGAGAAAAAAGACCCTAAGATGCCACATTGGTATCACCCTGCTTTTGCCACAGTCTGACAGCTGGAACCCTGGAAATAGGAGAGCTGGAGGCAGTTCCCAGCCTGGCCTGTGTGCAACATGGTGCCTTAGGGACCTACAATCAAAGTTTTGATTATTAGCGTAACATGGGTTGTAAAGAGGAAATAGAATGAAATAAAATGAAAGTGCAGCTATCAGCTTCCCTTGAGTTTAGCTTGATCTATTTTAATTTAAATGGAAAATGCCACATAACTTATCTATAACACTCTAAAGCCCTAGTCAGGAACATATTGCCAGCGCTAGATAGTGGCATGTTTTAGCAGCAATATGATGGACATAAAGCTCTTTAATACACACAGAAAACCAGACCTCAAATGCTCTGCAAGGGAAATCATTTAGGCCTTATGAAGAAAGTAGGAATCTTGGGGCAAGAAGAAATGCACAGTGGCTGACATGGAGTCTGATCGGGTACCTTAGTGTCTTTTCATCTGTTTCTGAAAGTTCTGAATGACAAGAATAGAAAACATCCATCCCAAAGGTGCTGTGAGGCAATTTTTTGCACGTGAAGTGTTTCAAAAGCCCTGGAGCCTTGCCCAGCTGTCATACAGTGACCTCAGGCAGGGGGTCATTGCAATGAGCTCCCAGTGTCCCTTCAGCCAAACGACCAGAGGAGCGTCACTCCAGTACAATTTGTGCTGCAGGTCCTGAGGGCAAAAGCTCTTGGCTTGATGGGCTCCTCCAAGATTGTTTTTATGTTCATGACTGATTGCAAGTGGAATAAAAATTCCTCTTCCCCTCAAAAAGGGCTGTGGAGAGGTGTGCAAGGTTTGTCTTCTGGAAATGCCCCCTCACATGGAGCCAGCGCCCATCTCTGTGTCTTTGTGCCATGGCCCTGGGAAGGCAAACTTCTTCCAGCTCCCAACAGCACACTCAAGTTCCCACTTGATGTGGAAAGCACCAGGATGGTGTGGAGAGTGCTACTCCAGTGGCCTGGCACCGATATCAAAGGCAGGTACGTGGCCTTATTTTCCCCCTCGAGGCAGCTGCGAAACGGCGGCGCTTCCCTCTGGGAAGCTCATGCATGGGGCCGGAAGCCATCATGGAACAGCCAGCTCAGGAAGGGGCCAGGGCCAAGATTTTGTTTTTAACCTGTTTCTTGTTTATTTAAGCCTTTGAGGAGGATGAATAAAAGCAGCCAGTGAGCAAGGCGGCCTGTGTTGCAATCAGAACTGCGTGTGCTGGCTGGGTCGCGGCAAAGGCAGCCTGTGTGACAGTGGACACCGCCTGTCTGGCCACTCCTCAGCCCCATAGACCCACCAGCAGCTTGCACAGCAGCCAGGCTGCTCAGAGAAGGTGTCCTGGGCACATCCAGCAGCAGCTGGTGCTTTGGCTGCCTGCAGGAGAGCTGTGCTGCCTGCCAGGCAACGCTGTGGGACCAGGGCACTAGAGCTGCTGCTGCTGAAGGAGGAGTAAGAGGCACAGATGTTTTGGTTATTTTGTGCAGAACAAGTAGAAGTAACTCGTTCCCTTTTGCAGAGAGGCATCAGTCCCGGATGCCTGGTCCCTTCTAGTGCTGCCTGTGCCACAGGGCTCACTGCCTCCTGCCCCAAGAACAGGGATGTGCTAGTCCTCCAGCATTTCTCTCCCTCTGTGCAGCACCAAGAGATCTAGCACTGCTACATATTTAATGCTGCAATGGGAGAGCAGAAGATTTGCCATGATCAGCCAATTTTTGTTGCAGTTTACATCATGCTCCCCAGTTCAGGCTCCAGGTTTTGCTAAAGGCAAATTCATGTTCCATCAGAGCAATGCTTACCAGTGACAGCAGTGCTCCAGATACAGCTTGTGGGAGAATGTCTGCCCCCTCTCTCCCATCTGGACTGGCTGCTACGTCCCCTGTCTGGGATCTCACAGTGCACTGTTTTGGGAGAACATTTGTTTGGGAGCCTCTAGCTATTCCCACCAGGTGTTACAGGAGGTCTCAGCAACATTGAGCTGGCAGCTGGAATCAGAACTGGGATGACTGGGATGGAATTTGAGCCAGAATTTGACTGTAGAGCTGGGAGATAAACCCAGTTTCCTGTTGCAGAAAATGTAGACTCAAGTAGAAGTACCTGTTTTTAACAGGCAGAGGATTAGTGCCTTTTTGAAGTCATCCTGATTTTTAGAAGAGTAAATAACATGTAAAAATTGGATTAAGTGAGAATGTCACCATGGGGAGGGTCTGACTGGGACTTGGGGTCAAAATACAATGTGTGGAATAAAGTGAGAGCACCATGGGTTTGGATGCTCTAACTTTCATAAGTAGCAGCTACCTTCACATCTTAATGTAATTTTAAAATGACCCATAAGGGGCACTTGGTTTAACCCATTTCCAAGAGCTCTAAGCCAATGTTAGGATGCTTTTCTGAAATTCTCCATTCCCCTAAGAGAGTAGATGGACATATCATAATCTATTTGTAATTCTCCTTCCAAGTTTGCTTTAAAAGTAAATGAAACCATTATAGAAATTCAGCTGACCAAAAAAACCAGCTCTGGCCAGTCATTTCAGGCTAAGCTAATGCAATTATCATTCTTACCCATATTGTCATGCAGTTAGTCCCTCTGAGCCTAGCACTCAACTGTCCTGATTTTTCATCATAAATTCTCTTTGTTCCTCTTCAAATATTACTCCTGATTAAGGTCTGCGATTTGAGAAACTTAATGTCATGTTTTAAAATGACAGCTGATTTTTCTTTGAGCAAGTTTGTGTTGTATGGATAAGCTTTTACATAGCGTTGACGTATCTTTGACTCCTCTTTACCTTTCAGTTTCCTTTGTAGATATTCTTCTTAATGTCTCTGAAAAGATGTTGAGCTTGTGCTCTCAGAGACGGTAACAAACCCTCTTGCAGGTGTTGTTGTGCAGTGGGGGCAGACATGAAATGGAAGCAGGCACCAGGAGTGCAAATTCCTGCTGCAATTTGGGCCCAAAGGGAATTATAATTCCTCACATGGTTTCTCACGCAGCAGGACACAGGACCAGAGGGACTGCTGCCTTGAACTGGGCTCTCAGCTTATCTACTCCTCTCTCTTCTCTCTGAAGGTGCCCACTTGTCAAGTCCTGTAAACCCAGAACAAGAAACACCAGAATGGCAAATCCTAACTTGCTTATAGGAAAATATTTTCCTAACCCTAGGCATATATCACTTGGCATGTCCCCTGAAGAGCCCTGGTTTATACCCCTTCTGCTTGATTATCTCCAATGAGGTAACCCTGGAGATATCCACAACCTTTATAAATGCCCGTGCATTTTTTTCAGACCTCCTGAGCTCTGTGTCTCAGCAATCTCCAGTGTCAGTGAATCCCAATTTTGCAATGCACTGCTGAGCACATCCCCACTCCTCCTGCCATTCACTGCCCATTTTTAAAATCAAATCAAGCATTCCCATTCCCTGGACTTTCTTGCTCTAGCCTCCCTTGGGCTTTGTTCTCTGCTCTCTGTATCCATCAGTCAATATCACCTTTATTAACATTCCCTTCCACTCCATGATACACATTTGCACAAGAGCTTTCCAGTCCTCTTGAGCAGGAATCTCTTTGGCCCTGAAGGCACAGAATTGCCTGCCCTCCTGGGCATCCCCCTCCCTCCTTTACTATTCCTCACCAGGGCTGCAAATGTGGTATGGACTATTTTGAGGTCTGAGCAAAGGGACTCACACTATAGATAAGATTGTGCTGAAACTGGGAGCTGTCTCAGCCAAGTTACTAATAAGATTTGCTTTTGTTACCTTGATCTGGGCCAAGACCTACAGCAGGGACATCAGCCAGGGGCTGGCAACTCCTTCCTGCAACTTCTATTTCACCCTGGCAAGCCTCTACCCTCACCTCGTGTCACTGAGGCCATTGACCCGCCTGTGCCAGGACTCCTTACACAGCAGCACAAGGCCTTGCTTGCACCAGAGACCTCATTTTGTGTAGGAAAATATATGTCCATTATTCCTGCTTGGGATCCACAGTGCTGGCAGTGGGCAGTCTGCTCTCAGCCATGCTGGCTGATAGAACAGGTGTAAAAAGAGTAGGAGAGGAATTATAAGAGTGATTACAGCTATCAGAGAGACAAAAAAATTATCTAGCACAGACATGGTATTCACATGACACATGGAGAGCCATAGGAGTGAGGCTTTGACTGGCAGCATCCCTCTGACAGTGCCTGTGAGAGCAAAGCAGTGTTCCCAGTTCAGCTTTGGGCTGTGGCTGCCCAGAGGAGAGCTCCTGGGCTCTGGACACCATGTAAAGCCAGCACAGAGCTGCCAGAAAACACTGCTGTCACTGCAGAGGAGGCTCTCTTGTCACTCATTTAAGCTGCTTATGGATGCCTGAGACAAAAGGCTGTTTTTGCTTTTGCCTTGTAGTTTGAGCTGAAGGTTGGGCACTCCTGGAGCAGTGGATGTCCAAGGGCATGACTCCCCGTGACTGTACCCATACAAAGTGACCTGTGCTGGCAGGAGGCGGATGACAATCACAGATACCACTGACATAATTTTAAGGATGGGTGAACACGCTGCAGCTGGAAAAACACTAAAAAAAAAGGCAGTTACACACCTTGTACAGGCAACTGCACTATAGGCAGCTCTGGTAGGGATGTTTGCTTTTCAAGTTATTCAAGACATCCCATTATACAACCCCCTTTTCAGTCAACTAAAGCTTTGCCAAGCATTTTGAGGTGATTTTTTCCATACTGTATGGCTGCCTCTGACACCTTTGAGAGAAAGATCCAGCCAAATGGGCTGGGCCAACGCCTGGCACCAAGCACAAGAGGAGAGAGCAGAAGAAACTGTTTTGCACCACATGAAGTACTTCTGGTGACCTTTTTCCTGAGCGTAGTCTTGCTTTAGAGCAGGGATTTGAAATTTGGCATGAGGGCTCGATGTCATGTCAGGGATTTGCCATGGGTCTTTCCATTGCGTCCCATCCTGCACCACCTCCCCGCTGCTGCCAGTTCCTAGGTTGTCTGAGGTGTCTCACCTTGTGCCTTCTGGTTTTATAGCACTGTTAATGAGCCATGGGACTGCTAGAGTGGCATGAGACCATGGGATTTCTGTCCTTTTCTGATTTGAAAAGCTACATTCAGAAAGTTGTGTTAGAAATTATTACAGCTGCACAGTAAATTATCCAGAGGTTTAGAAGAGCCAGGATTGAACTGACCTATGCAAATTCAATTCACTGTCCAAAGCTGGTTTAAAAGAGATATCTGTTGCTGCTTTCTTCATCCCACACAGCTGGCCTTTCCACTTGTAGTTTCCTGTAGCTGTAGTTACGACGTATTGATAACCCCCAACCTTTTGTGGCTTTTTTCAACATAGCTTGAACTGGAAGTTCCATATTTGAAACCAGCTGAGATTTCATGAGTGTTGCTGTGTATCCTAAAAGAAATACTCTTCCTTGCTTCTTGACAGCAATGACATGGAAGAGATGTTTAAGAGATGGCCCCACTGTTTGTCATCAACCCACCAGTTCTTGTCTGGATACCTGAGAACCCCCAGGCTGGCACTGCCAGGACACAGCTCTGAGAATGATGGTCCTGAATCACAGGATGGTCAGTGGGTTTTCAGCCACATGGACAGACCCCATTGTAATTGTCTCTCTCTGTTGTCTGATTGTTGTCTGTGAACTGATTTTTATAAATGTCACAGTAACAGGGCTACAAGAGTGGGCAACTGAAGTTTAAATTTCCCTAGGTATAGCATTTCTGACATATAGCTAATAATTCCTCTGCAGCAGAGGATGACCTTGTTGTAAAGGCACTTGTCTGGTCTCAGATGGTAAGAGGACAACTCTGCCACAGGTAGCCCATATGACCTCAGACAGGCCTCAATCCAACTCACCAGGCACTTTTAGGGATGCACATCCCTTTGGCATTACCTGGAGGTAACCTGAACACCCTGTAGACCTGCTACCCTGAGGATCCTCAAGAGAGCCTTTCTCATCATCTGGGCAGCCTCTGTCTTCTCCTGCTTTGCCAGTTCCCTGCATACCTTACCAGGCTGGGTACTGAGGTGTGCTGCCTTTGTTCTTCTCATACTGTGGGACTTCCCAAAGAAAGAGAAAGGGCCTGGAGAGAAGGACTAATCCACAACTGCAGAATGAGATTTTCTGGAATTAAGGACCATTACCAAATATTGAGGAAGTCCATGGGTGCAGTGAGCTGAGATGAGCTAGAATGGGGTAGAGGAGAACCCTGCTTTAACACAGGTCCTAAGGAATGGATAATAAGAAATTAATACTAAGAAACACAGAGAATCTCTGGCAGGAGGGAGTGACACAACAAGGCAATCGCAACTGCATCTTTGACTCTACTGTGCTTATTAGAAGACTATTGTTCCATTATCACAGTTCCTCTTTGAGTTAATGAACAGTTCCACGGGTCTCAGTTATAACCTGTGGATTCCTGACGGATTTGTGCAGGTGAGGAGCTTAACTGACTTAGGTGTAACCAATTCTGTGGGTAATACTGATGTGGAGTGAGCGGCATTCGCAGCTAATTAAAAATACTACACTTTAAAATAATTTTTGTTAATTACGAAATCTTTAACAGCACTATTTTAACTACATTTTCCATGTTCCATGAGGATTTTAACTTTGTTAATTTCCCACTGACTCTCTTGGCACAATTTAGCATATCCAAATGGACATGAAATTAAAAAACCTTAGCCATTTTTACTTCTCTAGGAATTAATGCTAGCAGGAACAGGAAAAAGTTCTGCTGCAGGGAAAATGTGACTAAATTCAGGCTCTTTCCCCCTTTTTTCCCCACAAAATGAAATTATGTTATAGTGCTGACTGACCCAAAGCAGCACAGGAGCTGCTCTGGGCACAAGCTGTGATTGCTGTGCCAGGAGGAGGATGCACAGGGCCACATTTCCTCATCCCATAAAGCTGGATATTCTCTTGGAAATAACATTCTCTTGGCCTCAAAATGAGTCAGTACCTGTCAAAATCAATACCCTGGTGTTTTAACTCCCACTCTGGGCACCAGCCACTTAGATACAGCAATGTCAGACACCAAACCAGCATCAGAATGAGCACTGGATCTCAAGTGTGTTGTTCCCAGGTTCCTGTTCTGCCTCACAAACTGCACTGCTTGCCTCTGTGAGCCAGAAATGTCCTTTAAAAAGGATGAAAAAGAGAGGAGGATGTGAGACTTCTCTTTGGAGCAAGGCAGAGTGCATTTGCAGAGTCCTGAATCATCACATCAACCCAAACACACAAACAACATCACTTTGTGGATTTGCAAGAAAAATGGCTCCGTTATTTAGCAATGAAATCTCCAAATCAGCCTCTGACAGTCACTCTGAAAAACGACGTAAACATTCAACACAAGAACAATCAAAAATACATCAGATGTTATTTTTTTTTAACTGAGAGGGAAGACTCACATCATTCCACAGAATGCATGTCTACACAGATCAATGTAAGCTCTTATTCATTTGCTACTTCTAACTGTGTGCATTATTCCTGTTCCTTGGGTCTTAGTCACCTAGCCACTGTGATGGCTTTGTTCTGCATGCTCTGATGAAACTGAATTCTGGGTCTTTCTCCAGAGCATAGGGCACATAATTTTCTAGTCCTTTATCATCCATACAGCATCCTGTGACTGGCCCTGCATACAGACCTCGCTAGAAGCCTCACACTCTTCTTCCTCTTTGGAACAAGGGAGGATCCAGGAGAGTTATCACTCTGCCTCCGCCACTGGATTGCTTGTGGACCCTGTGGACATCATGGAACCTTTCCTTGCCTTTTCAAGCCACAAAACTACATCAATCCTGGTGGGATGAGCCTGGCAGCAAGGATTTGTTCTATGTTTGCTTTCCCCACTTGTAAACTGAGCATCATAATACTTGCCTAGATCAAAGGGGGTACAGGGAGAATTAAATAATTAATGTATGTAAAGCACTTTGAAAGATGAAAGATGCTATATAAGTACAAAGTGTTAACTACAAAAAAAAAAAAATTAAGGAAAAAGAAACCCAAACTGGTTACTGATGGAAGCCTCCAGTTTGTTCTGTAAGAAATGTGTGAAATCAAAATAAATGCCACTAACAAATTGCCAAGCCCTAACACAGCTAGTCAGGGGACTGACAGCCCTGCCTTCTCCTGTGGCCGAGTTAGGGCACCCATATGAGCAAGAAGACTCCAAAAGCATATCCATAATGGGGATTTGGAAGGGAAGGCACTTCCTGTATCACTGACTCATCTCAAGCCCTATGTCAAATGGTACAATTCAAAAATTGATGCTGCGGTGCCTTACAACAAGCTGTTCTTGCTGTTCCTCCCCCTCACTGCTCCAATGGCCAGAAACCTGCCTCTGGTTCCCAGGCTAAATGCACTCATGGCCATTTGTATCTATTTGTCCTTGTGCCAACATTGTTTTAAGTTTAACAGAGGATGTTTATAGATCAATCATGTCCTCTCTAACCTCTAATGTTGTTGGGCTGAACCAGGCAACCCCTTTGAGTTTCCTATTGTTACATAGGGTCTGCAGCCCCCACCAAGCCCCCTTAGTTACACTTGGTCCTGTCACAGTTCATCTTTCTCTAATAGAGATGAATAAAGTTGAGTGCAGCCTCCTCACAGGGCCCACCAATACTTGTTCTCCATCACCAATACTTTTCAGTCCCCTGTGGGAAATACTTGATGCATCTTCTCTCACATTTACCTTTTTCTATGGCTGTGCTGTGTTGCATTTCAAGGCAATCCTGTGACCAGCCAAGGCGTCTGAGACTTGTCATTTTCCCAGAGAAACTCTGGCCCGTCAGCCTTACGTGCCAAACCTTACATTTGGCACAATTGAATTTTGTCCTATTCCCATTGTTCTCACCCTCTAGGTCATGCAGTTCTTCCTGTTTGATAGGCTGGGGCCTCTCTGTATTGACAAGCGCTCGCATGTCTGTGTCATCAGGAAATTTCACCACGCACTCCTCCCTCTTTTGTGTGACAGAAAAATATGGACTAAAAGCAGTCCCCAGGCAGCCCTCAGAAAAATACACCAGCAACCACCTTCCAGATCTGCTTTCAGCTCATCTTACTGAAATCTCCTACCCTACTATGCCTCTCCTATCTTGCATAGATGGTTGAGGTTCTTCCGGAGGAAAAGATGGTATAAGTCTGTAGGGCTTGCAGGACCCAACCAATGCTTTGGAAGTGGTTGTGTTCCCTTGGGGACATTGCAAAAGAGAGTCAGACAAGTTGCGAAGCTCTGACATTTCATAACAATGTCAAGCCAGGGAAATATAATACCCAGGGTAACTTGGGATGGGAGGGAATATTCTTCAACATCTGGTGGAGCACATGCAGTAATTCTGGCAGCACAGAGAGTTGTGTCCTCAAGAACCCTTTTACATTACAACATGAAGCCATGTTGGTATTGCTGCTAAGAGGGAAACTGAGCCCAGGTGGATGGCAGAGACAAGGGCCAAGGGGCTGTTCCAGAGGAGAGGTGGGCAAAGATCAAGTCCTAAATCTGTCACATAGCTCTAGCCCAGACCCTAGGCCTCTGTTTCACCTCAGATGAAGACAAAGCAGCTTCAGTCATTTGTGGAGATATTTATAGATGGTTTACATCAATGCAGCCATGCAGAAAGCAATGGGATACTGATTTCTGGGAGTAACCAGCTCTTTGTGAGGCAGAAGATTATGGCCCGGCATCTACTGGGCCCTGTAGTTGCTAAGACAAGCTCAGGAGGAGACTGGAAAAGATGAACCCCAGTATACTCCAGCCTCCCATCTCCAGGGAAGATTATGGGGTCCATCTTTGAACCAGCCAAGAGGTAAAGGCAAACATTGGCCATACTAAGGTCAGCAACCAACTTCAGCTGGGCTGAAGAAATCAGCTCCAGCGCTCAGGTGCTTCAGGGCTCCAAAGATGATTCTGAGAAAAGCCACCACTTATGGTGGACCCTGTTTGGAGGAAAGTCACAACCACTTGCTTTTGAAAGACTTCTCCTCAGAAAATTCCAGCTGGTGCCTTCCAGAGGACCCAAAAGTGTATTTCAGGCAACTGCAGTGTGTGTGAGTACATCAGGCCTTGAAGTACTGCTGCAGCAGTGAGTAACACATCAAGACTGCCCAAGTGCCAGCACGAGACCTTGAGCCAGCTGCAGAAACAAAGCCCTGAGTGTCTGTGCATGCCAGAAAGTACAAGAAATAAGATACGTGTGAATATGCTCCACGAAGTTTGTCCTGGATCTTTGGAGAGAACACCTTATTAGAGTTGCTGGTAGCATGATGCCAGCTCAGAAGCAGGTTTTTTTTCATGTGCCTCTTGAAAATAAGGCCTTTCTAATTTTGTTATGAAACATTCGCTTGCATGGGACAAGCTGAGCACATTTGGCAACCACTGCTATGAAGCTCCTTCATTTTATCCCTCTCATTAATGAAAAGTGAGAGCAGGAGCCTTTGCTCTTCTTCCCTCTGCTGCCCACAGTGTCCATGTCTTGGTGTAAAGCCATTTCCTGGAACTTCAGTTTATGATTTAAGGCAGCATCCTGAGCCCTGCATGTACATGGGAGTGTGTGAATGCATTCCTGTGAGCACAGACACAGAACAGACCTGATTGTTATCCTCAACAAGAACATGGCTGAGAGGATTTTCCTCTGTTTGACCAGGTAGTAATTAACACCTGTTGAGAAGATCTAGCAGCCATAATACCTCATTAACCTATTTTGACAGACAATAACCTCTTAAAATATGCATGGAAGAGAGAGAGGACCAGCTTTGGAATGTACACAGAATGTTTATTAACTGGTCATCCTTAGTTTTTAGACTCCTTAACCCTGCTCACAGAGATGCAAAGGTCTCTCTGCTGGTATAAAATACCCACCAGAGTGTGGTGATGTGTAGAGCAAGCTGCAGCATTTGCTTTGCTTTTGTGTAGTATCACAGCTGCTAGCTTCGTACTTCTCCAGCCCAATTTTGAGGGAATATCACTTGTAGCCCCTAAGGATCCTCTCCAGACCCCATGCAGAAATGTGATAATGTATGCCTTCCACCCCAAGAACCTTCCATAAGAGTAGAAGATGATGCAGAAACAATGAGATCATTATGGAGAGCTTAAGCACTGTTAAGTTTTATACAGGAGACCCCCACCATCTGGATTCAAGGAACCACAGGTGGAGGTGAGGAGCCCCAGGCACAAGGCATCTAAGGGAGCTTTAGCAAAAGCAAAGGTTTAGGAATTTAAACTGGTGTAGCACAGTCATTTTGGAGACTTGTGCAAGGCACAATTTCTTTCCAGTCTGATTTCTTTTATATGCGCAAATTTACTTCATGGTCAGAGGTGACAGAGAGAGTAAGGTGCATTGTTAAATAAGCAGCCTCCAAGAGTGGAGTACCCTGACATATAACAACTCCTGTTCTCTACTTCTTTCCACATCTGTCACACCAACCAGCTAAACTGAAATGCTCTGTACCTTGGTCTTACCTCTAGTGATGTCAAAAAGGCACATGGAGCACATGCAAAGAGTACTGTGGAATGGATGGTTCCTCTGGAGGTCGCTGGCCACGACCCAGCATTCACAGCAGAGCCTACAGACACACAAAACAACATGAACTGGCCTCAGAAGAGCCTGTTAAAAACAAGCCTCACCTCCAGATGACCTGAATGTTAAAAGTGGCTGTGGCAGAAGCCAGCCTGGATTGCATGTGTTGGACCCATTTCTAATTGGCCTTATCTTTTATGCAAATGTGCTTTTAAGAGCTACATGTTATTTATCTGTTGCTGATGGGTATGAGGTTTTGGAAATCACAGCTTGACTTTAAACCTATTTTCAGGGAGAACCTTTAATCATTTACTTTAATGGGGAACCCTCCCTCCCGCCAGTTTGGCCCAGTCTTTGTGCTGAGCTTTGGCTACTTGGCAGTACCTGGCCCTGCTCTGCAGTCTGTGGCTTGCTGCGGGGTGGAGGGATCAGGGGAAGAGAAAGCAAGGGTGAGGTAGGGTCTCAGCTTCTCCTTAGCCCAGACTGGCTTGGAGAGTGATGATTCTTTTGCTGGCTGTGGCACATTTGGCTCCCTCTCAACTCCAGCTGTCATGCTGGGGCATCCTGGAGGGGGCCCCTGGGTCATCAGCTTTTTGTGGAGTTGCTCCTTAGGCAAAGGGAGACAAATGTCCCACAGTCCTTGGGGCAACGAGGAGAGCCATGTCCAAGCCTTTGTTCCTTGCTAATTCTGCTGCTCTGGATTTATGTGTTGCAACTCTGCCACTGGCACTTGGCCGGGGTGCTGATGCCTGGGAGAAATATCTGTGTAAATGTGATTATGTGGGAGTGAGCGCCTGTGCATCTGTGGCAGCCCAACCACGCCAATCCTGCTCTATTTCCAGGGCAAAAATGGCAGTGGGGAAAAAATCCCAGCTTTCTGGAGTCCCATGCAGCACTGTGTGTCCCTGGCCTTGGGAGAAGCAGTAGGAAAGACTGTGTCACCACAAAGCTGCAGCCCAGACCTCGCCTTTTCCATGCCTGGCGTTGTGTGTGCTCTTTGACTTGTTGTCACTATCACCCGGGCTGCGCTGCATTCTGGCAAGGGGAGGAACAAGAGCAGGCAATGTTTTACAGAGGATGATGTCTGGCCATGGAAAAGCTGTGCAACATGACTCATTTTGTGTAAAGGACATGAAATTACCACTGCGTGCTACATGAGAGATGCTAGCTGGGCTCGAATCAAAAAACATCCTCCTCCAGGAAGGGTATTCAAGCATGTGCTTAATTTAAGAACATACTTAATCAGGGCCTTTGGGCATAAAAAGGTAATGATTATTCTTGTGTTGCTGGGAAAATCCAAGTGACATCCACAAGATGTATTACTCTAGAAAAGTTAGTGTTATTTCAATGAACTCGTTTAATCTTTCAATTTCCAAAAATGTCATGCTTTTAATTTGTGATTGCTATGAGTTCCTTCACAGTTGTTTTACACTCAATTGTTAATGCCAAGTGGAATCAGCAAATACAATCTGGTTCAGATAATAAGTATGGAAGATCAATCCTGCATCTCTCTCTTTTCTTCGTCCCCATTAAACTTCCCAGCATGTAAGGTATCTGAGTTGAGCTTTGTAGGGAAAGTTAGCCAGAGCAAAAGAACCTCTGGTACACACTGTTTTATCATTTAAAATCAGCAACATCCCTGCCCAGAAGTTTTTCAATGTATTTGACCCCTAATTTTCTCTCTAAATAAATATATTGCTGCAGAGATTAGAAGTAGTGTGATTCTGAGATGGATATGCCTTTAAGTGTGCAAGGAGACAAGGAGAGGCTTCCTGTCTCAGTGTGACCAGGTGTTTTTCTTGGAAAAAACAAGTAGCCCAGCTACTCCAGACCCAACAACTGGGAGAAGGCAACTCTGCTCTCCATTGACCACATTTCAGGGTTTCATACCCAAACCTTTCTGTCACTACATAGAAAATGTCCCCTGAGCTGGCCTAGACTTCTCCTGCCCTAGGGAATCTGGGCAGCAGCTGGACTTTTCAAAGGAGTTGCAGGGATCTGGGACTCAAGTGGACATCCCGTGTATACCCTGTAGGAGATATTCAGCCTGCTGCCCTTGGGCATGGCCTCATTTTTTTAGTTACTCGCTGTACAGCAAAGATATTTAGGCATCTGTTTTACCAGAGGTTCTGCAGCCAAGAGATGAAAAAAGGCTGTTATTGGCTGTAAGGTAAGTTCTTGTTAATTTTATTGACCTTAAATTTTGTTCATCCTCCTCAGGCAAGTGCTCCCACTGAAACCAATATGAATGTTGGCACGAATAAAACAGTTGGATTTTGGCCCCTCTGAGAAGACAGCAATCATAAATCTAGCTGCCAGTACAAATCCAGGTGCTAAACCAGGGATTTTCCTGGGGGAAAAACCACAGTAAAGATCCATGGGATAGAACCAGGAAAATGCATGGGCATAAAGGAAAAGAAAATTTAGCCTTGTTTCACTCTAATAATTATTAGGGCAGTTGTTCTACTGGGCATCAGTAAAACGTGTCCTCAGCTTTGCCACTGCTTCCTCGTCTGACCTTGGTGATCATCCTTGAACATCCCGTCCTTCTCAAAGCTGTGGTTAAATATAATTGTGTGTGGCTTTGAGAGGCAAGATACACCAGTGAGTGTAAGTTATTGTAAGGATATTTTAAAAAGTGAATAATAATGACAAGACATCTTGGTGGGAAACTGTGAAAACATGGTACTCTACGCAACATGACTAGAGGAGAAGGGTTTTTTCCAATTTTTTTTCACCTCTTCTTTATTTTCCTCTTCCTTTTTTGAACAATGTATCTTAATCTTGCTCTGTGGATATAGCACAAGAGTTATGTGTGCAGAAAGCATCTGAAACCACTTTGTTTCTAGTTTTCTTTCATCCGTTTGGTCTTATAAATAACTGAAGAGGATATTGCTTAATCCATAAAGCAAAGTGACATCATAATTTATTAATACAGAAGACACAGTTCATTGCTGTTAAATGCTATAAAGAGCTGGAAATAGAGTAGTTTCTCAGAAGGCACTGCCAGTGTGTCAGAGGAAATACTTCCTGGATGCTATATCAGCAC
The DNA here is from genome assembly GCA_013398075.1 of Notiomystis cincta. Classification (NCBI taxonomy): domain Eukaryota; kingdom Metazoa; phylum Chordata; class Aves; order Passeriformes; family Notiomystidae; genus Notiomystis; species Notiomystis cincta. Next base: position 88,833 of record VZRX01016755.1, on the reverse strand, counting down.
GTGTAAGATCCTCTCTGAGTACCTCACCATTTTGGCTGATCTCAGCTGAAATGCTCTGCTGCATCCAAAGGCAATTTTGATGAGGATTTCTCCAGTCTCTGATGTCTTCTTTCCACCTGCTCCACTCACCTGCTCCACTCACAGTCTGCTCCTGCTGAGAAAGGAAAAAACCCCTAACAGCCCCGTGGTGGGGACAGAGTTGGCTGGTCCATTTAAGGTTTTGTCACTAGTGTCTGTGGGGCAGCAGCACAAGCCCACGTGTCCTCAGGGTGTTCCTGTGCCAGCAGGCACATGGAACTGCATGCATGGAGGAGCGATGCCTTACATCAGGCTGTACACACTCAGCCCTGGGCCAGCAAAGCATTTTTCACCTGTTCACCTGTTTACCCCTAAGATTTTGAGTGATTCCTCTGGCCTGAGCCAGGCACAGGCTTCCTACAGCCTCTCTGCTTCCCTTGGTCTTTCCTTGCAGGATTTATGCACCGTGGCCTGGCTGAACTCAGGGCTGCTGGCACAGCCCTGGCACAGCATCACTCACCACCCACCTCTTCTTGCTCCCTCCTCTTCACAGAGCCAGAATCCAGTCTCTGCAGCGCCCAGTCCTGCTGAGACCTCCATGGGTGAGCCCCTCCAGTGTCTGAGAGGCTCTGCCAGGGCTCCCAGCGCTAGATTCAGCCACAGAGCAATTTTTGAGTATTTCAGGAGAAATTCCACCACTTCTGTTGTTGTGCTGTCTCCAGGCACCAGCCTGAGCCCACATACGGACAAAGCGCAGTGACCACATGTGCACAATCCCTCTGTCTTTTAGGTAACACAAACAATCTTTCTGGTATGGATAACTTGCAGCCTTGGAAACACACTCAGCGGATATTCACTCTATGCTCTACCACTGCCTGCCCAGAAGCACCAGTCTTTACTGCTGATCCCTGTCTGCCTTACCATAAAACATGCCTAGCTGTGCTTTTGCAACTTTTGGGAAGAGGCAGGATCCCTTTTGGCTCTCCAGCACATTAACTTATATTTCCATTTGTATTAATTTTGTACTTTCCGTACATTCTATCAACTCCCTCCCGCTGGAAGGCTCCTATTCCAAGTGGTTCGGCGGATGTGTGGAATGGGCACGGTGCTGCATGGGCTCCCCCAGCCACTCTCTGCCAGTCGGTAACCCCCAGGGGAGCCACGGTGTCATGAGCTCCTACCTGCCTGCTCCCTGCACAGGCGTTCCCGGCTCCCTGAGGAGGCAGATTTCCGTGTTGTTCATCAGCCGACGGTGCGGAATTCCTGCCCTGCTGTTTGCCCGTGCGGCTCGTCCCCAAGCCCCGAAGGTGTGCTCACACCTGTGTAGCCGTATGAGCACACACACCCTGTGTGTGCACAGCCGGCGCCTGCACGTTGGCAGTTCGCTACCCCCCTTGCATCCCCCCCTTCTCTGGGCTATATGTGGCATTTCAAAGCTATGACAGTCTGCTTCCAAATGTTTTCCATATTTGTTCAGCCTCCTTGATTCAAATACCAGGAACAACTCAGCCGGCGCAAAGCGAAGCTTTGGGAGGCAAAAACTCACACCCCCATCGGCGTGTGCGCGCACACACACACACACACACACACACGTGAAAGCCTGAAGTCTGTCGGCATGGGAAAGGAGGAGAAGAAAGCCCAGCACAGCACGTCCCCGAATAACCAGAGCCAGACTGGGAAGGCATCCGGAGGGGAGAAAAGCACCAGCTCGACGCAGGAGTCAGCGATGAAAAAGAAGAAGCTGAAGAAAGCCAAGGGAGATCCCAAAACTGGCCAGGAGAAGGAATCCCACACTTGTTGTGGCTGCCGTTTCCCGATGCTGTTTGCATTGCTGCAGCTGGCGTTAGGCACCTCTGTAACAGTGCTGGCCTTCCTTATGGCAGGCATCAGTTCCTCTCTGCTCGTCAGAGACACTCCATATTGGGCTGGGATAATTGTAAGCATAAAGTCTGTTTCTCCATAAAGTGCCTTTGCCAGCATTAATGCAAGCTGCATGACGCTCCACTTTAGACTAACCAACTGCATGTACAACACCATTTGAGTTATGCTAACTACAAATATTCCTGGGATTAAGTGTCTGGCTATACTTTCCCAAGGAAAACTGCTCCTGCAGAATAACACAGTCTTTTGTGTGCTTCCCTGCAACACCCTGCAACAGACCTGAAATAAAATAGAGTTGCTGTTCACTGGATGTATGTATTAGCTTGTGCTTTGCAGTGAACTTCTGCCTGGTGATGCTGAAAAAAAATGTTAATTTCTTATGCTGCCTACCCTCTTTGCCCACCAAACCATAACCATCATGTTTTGGAAGTGAGAGCATAACTCTGTAACTCACAACTTTTAGCTGGGCAAGGAGAGCAATGTCTGTCTCCGGAGCTTCCTCACTGTGGTGTGCTGGAGAACTGCTGGGATTTAACGCTCTTCCTGCTGCTGCTCCTGGCTGCACGTGGCCATGGGGAAGAGAATGGCACTGGTGGATGTGGCAGAGACAGGGAGCCCATCCCAGGGCTTGCTGGTGGCTCCTGCCAAGTCACTTTGGAGTGACATGCCAGCCTCGTTGCATGGGCTGGGGGGACTGGGCAGAGGGCAGTGTCCTGCTGGGTGTAAATAAGAGGCATCCCTGATGGGGAAGCCTGGGCTGTTCCCCAGCAGCAGCCACCCCTGCAGAGGTGGGGACAGGGTGTGTGGTGCCATCCGTGGCGTGACTGCTGGCTGTGGGCTTGGGGACATGAGGTTTGCCTGTGGAAGGACAGGGTCAGTGATGGGCCTGGGATAGGCCATGGATATAATTGAACATGGAGGTTTCTTCCCTAGCCAGCAGGTTTCAGGAAAATATGTCCTGAAAATATGCCCTGATGTGTTAGCACAGTTCTGAGTGTTGTCAGACTGTAAGAATTCCCAGCAAAAACATTTGTGTTTAGGTACTTAGAGATTCCTTGAAGCACTCAACAGCTACGGGAACATCTCCTGTAAATGTAATTCCTTGTTAGAAGATTATCTGAGCATCTGAACTGATTGGGATTTACTGTGTTAATCCTGCTGGGCAACCCTTCAGAGGGTGGAAGGAACTCCCAAAGGAAGAGCTCCTCTGACTCATCTCTTCTGACTGACGAGGAATACAAGAGTTTAGTGGTGTTTTGTGGAGCAAGAGCCTACCCTTGCTTGGAAGGAGAACTTCCCCCTGGAGAAGTTCTGGCTGTTACAAACCAGGGGGTAATACAGATGATAAAATAGCAATATGTGGTGTGTTCACTCCTCCTGTTTGTTTTGAGGATTCTGGAGGTCACATTATGTCTTTTCCAGACAGCACTGTTGCTATCACAGGTTTGAAATAGCTTTTTCATTAGAAAAAACTGGGGAAAGAGTGAGCTGGACTGAACTAATGTACAGCCAGGGATGTGAGAAAAGCCATGAAGCAGCCCCTGGCCCATGTGAATGTCATCAGTGGCCAAGCAGCATCCATCTGAGACATCCACAAATGGCTGGCCTCGCTTGGGGAGCCCTGAAACCCCACCAAGGTTGCTGCTTTCTGAAAACAAAGCTGTAACCCCTGTTGTTTTTAGCAGCAGCTGCCAGCAGCAGTGACATTTAGATGCCCACACGAGGCAAAGCTCAGTCACTTTCAGAACTCCCCCCTGAAAATCAGGAATAATTCTCCATGTGTGTTCCTGAGCTAATTCCCAACTAGGAGCAAGACTCAACTCTCAGCCGTGGTTGGTGGTCATGTTTTGCACTCGCCAGCCAGGATAATCTCTGGGGAAACATTTCCTGTGACTGAGGGAGTTTTGGTCGATGTTGCAGGGTGCCCTGGCAGTCGGGAGGAGCAGTGCAGGCTGTGGGCTGCCCCGTGGGGAAGGGCGACTGCACCTACGCTCTGAGTCAGATGGTGACTCTCACCTGGGGGGCTGTGGTGAAATGTTGAGTCACCAGCACACTCGAACGTGGTTTGATTCCTCCCTGGCTCAAAAGGGCTTTTGGTGCCCCTCTGTTTACCCTCTATCTGCTGAGGGTATGTGGCCAAGCAGGCTCCTGTGCAACCACACTGCTCTCCTGCACCCTCAGCCCAAAGCAGGAGGGAAGGAGGGATCTGGCATCAGGTGAGAGGGAGATGAAAAAGATACTGGTGCTAGAAAGATGAGGATGAAGTGGTGGGGCAGCCCCAGACCTCCCAGCAGCAGAGCCTGTGTGGAGCACTGGCTGTGGTACCATAGGAGCAGTGCGAAGCACATCTGAGGGGCAAAATACAGAAGGTCCCTCATGGTGCTGCATTTACTTTGTTCCTGTGCTGTGGTGTCTCCATGGAGGGACTTGGTGCCTACTGGGACATCAGGTGGAGATGCCAGAAGCTGCTGAGCTGGAAATTCCAGGTGTGCAGTCACAGGGTGCTGCTGGTAAGCTTTGGTGAGGACTGTGCTGAGGACTGGCCTCTGGAGAGCTGGAGAAAACTGGTCCATGTAGGAGTACCCTTGGCTAAGACCTCCATGTGGCTGGATGTACTATGGGCTGGCTCTTGGGCTGCATGGAACGTGTTAGATAGGGGATGGATGACCCATATGCTGCTTGACAACAAACCTCATGGCAAAAAGTGACTTCTCAAAACTCATATATTCACACAGAAATGAGCAACAGGACAGAAATGAGCAACAGGACAGAAAGATGTGGTGTAAAATACCAGAACATATTTGTTTTAGTAGCATCCCACTCAAGCGCTCTTTTTAAAGGACTTGATTAGTATTCAGAATCAAGAACTTAAAAAATCTATTATCAAGACCTTTTTAGCAACAGTAGATATAATGGTTGAAGCTCATTTCTGGTGTTAGTCCTTTGGTATTACACCAGGCTGGATTTGACCCCACGGCTGTTAATGCAGGATGACAGAAAAATGAAGGAAAATTTCTAATGTGTTAAATAGACCAAATTGATTGAAAGATGGGGTTTTTTCTTCTTTGTTAGTGGCAAAATGATGACACCATTCTTTGCTGAAAATCAAGTGCTTTAGTGCATTACCATGAATGGAAAGGAACTGTTTTTAGAGGAGCAGCCAGTGTAAAATGGTAGTGAGGAAAACCAGGCAAGGCAGTCTGAATTAAATGGGTTCAAAACCTGACTGTGTAAGTTTGTGAGGCTGGAGCAGGCCAGGGATTGGGTTCACCATCCTGGGAAACAAATGTGGCCAGTGATCTTCTGACAGGGAGTGGAGGAGGGCTCCAAGCCCATAGGGCTCCCTCCCCGGAGCACCAGCCCTTCCCTCCTGAGCCCCTGCAGAAGGAAATGATGCAACTTGTATTGCACCAAGAGCATTTCACCATGAAAACCAGTTAAAACACAGTTAAGACCAAAACAGATTTAGTCCAAAATGTGTGGGGCACTGGCCAGAAACCAAAGGAAAATTTTATGGAGAGAAACCACAGAGCCTATGGGATTTACCACTTCTGCTTGGGCTTCAGCAATCTATTCCCTATAAAAAGCCTCTTCCCCTTTACTAAGGACAGGCAGATAAATGCAGTTAAAAGCAGTGAGAGTGGCATTTGTCTCACATGCCTGGAGCTTCTTACAGTGAAGGTGTCCAAGGCTGAGCAGTTGCCCATGAGACATGTCCTGAGCTCCCCAAAGTGCAGGCTGGACTCCCTGGCAGCATCTTCCTTCTTCCTGCTTTGCAGGAGCTTGGACAAACTCTTCACAAACCCACTCATGAGTGCAGGGCTTTATTTTGTCCTGTGTCTTGCCACTGACTCGGTAAATAGCTTTGGGCAATTTACTTAACCTTGCTAAGACTTTGTTATTTCCCGTGTAAAGTGAGGTTAATAGTGACCATCCGTCACTCCTTGCTTTGAGATCCTGGGATGAAAAGTGTTGCAGAGACAGTAGATATTAATGGTATCCTTTTCATTCTTTTTCATTAGTTTGTGGCCTTTTGACACCCAGAAGAAGTAACAATGTATTTCTCCTTGAAAAACCTACTTTAGATTATTTCCACTGCAATCAAAAGTGGAGAGTATCAGAGTTTTCATGGGCAAGCTCCCTTTTCAGCCCTGTTTTGCAGACTCAGGCAGTTAAGAAAGTTACAGAAGTGCTCATCAGAAATGATTATCCAGGGTGTTTATTATTTCTGTCAGGAAGCTATTTTAAATGTGTATGTATAGATATTCATTAAATTAGGACTTTTAAAAACATTTTTTAAAATCTGATTCACGAGCAGCTCAAGGCAGCAACTGTGGCTCCAGCTGTCACTGATTTTATTGCAAAAGCATCCCAAAAGATCTGTCATGGGCTGAGCCCCCAGCCTAGAAGCTCTGACACTTCTCCCTGCTCCAGCCCTTCTCCATCTCCTCAGGTGTTTCCCCAGGCCAGAGGGTCCCTGAGCTTTATTCAAGGGGTGGCCATGCCTTGCGGCTTTTTGGTATCAAGTGTGCAAGCATTGGCACTGCCCTGGTAGAGATGAGGCCGATGTGGAAATGTGTGGTGCAAAAGGCAGGCAGACTTTTAACTGAAAAAGCAGCTTAATTGACCTTCATTTACCTGGAGTCAGAAATATTTATGTCTCTATAACTTTTTCTTGTTTTTAGGGAAACTGTTTTGAGTTTTTAATAGAAGGTAACTCTTAAACCCTGAGGCCATCAAAGTAGCTGGTGAAAAGTACTGTCATGCAGGCATCCATATTTTTTATACAGGTTAGCTTCAATTATCCAGGAGCAAACATCAAAAGGTTTGAGGGAGGACTGCCTTGAAGAAAAGTCCAGTGCTTGTTTAGAGCCATGTGTGGCACCAGAGCAGGACTCTTCAGAGCCCTCTGCCATTAAATCTTGTCCTCTTACAAGAGTAACTATGCCTTGATTAACTGAAATCCACACTTTTGTTTTGCTCAGGTGTAGAGTGGAAAATTTTGATGGGAAGAAATGTTCAAACATTCTGAAGGAATGGTTTGAAAAGGTAACTGCACACCTGAGGTGTGTCTGGTACCTGGCCAGGGGCTGGTCTAAACCTAGACTCCTCTGTGGCTTAGCCCACAGTTTAACTGCAGGATTCCTGTCTAGAATTTGTGCAAAAAGCCTAAGTAAAATTTGGAAAGGGATATCAAACAGATTTTCCCAGCTGGGTAGCCTCATGGCTATAGAGCTGGTGGCTTTCTGTAGCTTCATAGTCACAGACACATCCCAAACCACGCGTGGTGTTCACGAGTACTCTCAGCCATGCCACACCTCTCAGGCTGAAAATCACTGCTGGCTCTGTGAACTCTGAATTTTGTTTTATTTTATTGATCCCTCAGGTGTTTGTGCAGCCAGGACTGTATTTTTAATTTAACAGCAGCAATGGACTGCTGCTGCAGCTCCTGGCTGTGTAAGCTATCGTAGCCTTTCCTGGGGGAATTAAATCTTAGCACAACTGACCTAAGCAGCAAAGATCATTATGGAAAAAATAGTATTTCATTTGATTATGGATGTTTTTTCAGGGTTTTGATGACTTCACAGGATTCAAGAGAAAGCTGTGGATCTGCCAGGAGCTGTTATTGCACGGCTTGAAGCAACCTGTAGTAAAGATATCATTATTTTATTCTGTAGGTGGGGCAGGAATGGGCAGTTATTGTGGGTTTATGGCTGTTAAAAGAATGATTTCCTAGATGGTGATGGCCTTTGCCTGCAACCACAATATACATGTNATGTCTATAATGGACAAAAAAAAACACATTAGGGCACAGTACCTCTGTGTTGCAGACTGCCTTCTTTCACATGTAACAGTGAGACCCAGGCTGACCTGAGGCTGATGAAAGCTGGCAGTGAAAGCTGCCTGCAGCACCCACTTTCATCATAGCTTCCTCAAACCTCATAAAGCAAATGAACTTCAGTGCTGCTATCTACAACAGCCTGAAGAGATGTCTGGCATCAGAGGTGATCCAGGTTTATAAAGGTAAAGCCAACAGGGACAGGTTCTTTCCTGCATCAAAATCTGTGTCCAGTGGGAGTGTTAGATTTGATGGATAAAGTGGCTTCTCCAAAGGTGTAGACAGGAGCTAAGCCTTGCCATATCTGATAAAGTGGGAGAACCATCAAGCCAAGTATCACCTCTGAGGGAGAGACAGAAACTCCAGATGGCTACAAGAGATCATTCTTTACCTGTGTCCCTAAAAACATAAAGATCCCCAGTGTCTCCAAGTGAGAAACTAGAAAATAACTTGTCCATAATGGAAATGTCTTCCTAATTCTATTAACAGCAGTTTTCCTCCTGAAGTTTGAGTTTACATTCTTATTAAATAGGAAGAGTCCTCCTGTGGGTCTCAACAGTGCAGTGTGGCATTGCAAGGTGTACCTGTGAGAGATTTCCTCCTGCAGTGTGTTTGCTTTCTGTCCCTAAAAATTGTGGCAGGAGGTTCTCGCTAACAAAGCCCCCACATAAAGAGCAGGTGAGCTATACTGTGCCTTTGTGAGTGTTTGCAGCATTTGCCTTGTGATGTGGCACAGACCCAAGATGCTCCTTAGAGCCAGGTTTTTTTCTCCTGCCTTCATTTCTTGGTGGATGTTCCCAACCCTCCTGCTTTACCAGACTCAGGTGCCAAGGTTTTCAAGATGCTCTGGGTAGGTCGCCAGAGAAAACCACCTATTCTACATTTGGGTTTAAATTGTAGCAATAACAAAAGGAAAGCCAGTTTCAGAAGTGTATAAGGGAGAGATGGAGACAGATTAGAGCAATCTGTGGTTTTGAAATCTGTTGGAATAACCACAATGAATATGTCAGCGTGCAAAGATAATGAGTGCAAACCACAGCGGAAATTTGTGCTCTACATGTTCATATTTCCCCTAATTACACACAACACACAACCTTCCTCATCCCTGCCATGTGGTATCCTTGTGCTGCTCGTACACCTTGTGCTGAATCCTTGCAGGACCAGATGGGATAACACAACAACAGGCTCCTTCCCTCTTTGGGGTGGGAGCAAGCTGGAAAATTTCTTCTCCTATTTTGATTGTGGCTTAAAAACCCATTAATTCTTAAGTCACTTTTCAGCCCTGAGGCATTCCTGCCCAATGGGAGGAATGGCTAATGCTTCCCCCAAAAAAGAAATACTATTAAAAATTTTGTACAGCCTAAATATTTGAGTTTCTTAGCCAAGGTTAGTAAATAGCTGTTTTCCTGGGTTGTGAACTGGGGAGATTTCACAGGGTATGCCTTAAGCAAAATGAAGTCTTTACCTTTCCTAAATATTTCTGTATCACATTTGGGTCTTTCTCTAGGCAGCACTTTCCAAAATTAAATTCTTCCCTTGGATAACCTTTAACGTCACTACCTATTCGGCAAGGGGTGCGTTAGTCCATATGGAAATTTTGAAGTAGGATCTTGAAATAAACTCGAGTTGAAATATGCGCAGAAATGCAAATTCCTGGATTTCTGGATAAGTTGACCAGAGCTGATCTAATTAAGTGCTATCCTGCAGGTCTCACAGAATCTGTTTTATATGTGTAACAAATGCACATTGATTGGTGGCAAGCACGTGCTGAAGCGGGTTCAATTGCATTTTATGTTGTGTGCTTAGTCAATAAGGCATGGGAAAAGTGTGCTTCACTCTGGGATGTGGCAGTGGCTGTTGCAGCACCAGGATGCACGATTACCTAATGCTACTTAGCAATCAGCATCCCCAGCACCTGTAACATGCCTGCAGCTGTTATAGTTACTTAGAGGCTCCTAAAAAATATTTACCAGCAGATTTTTATAGTTATTCTGTTACACTTCACAGGTGTAATTCAAAGCTAGTCTATTAATAATGTATAAAATAGCAGCATAGACCTGTTTCCTATATAAATGTTCCACACTTTGGTTTCCTCCAAGGAGTGAATTTACTTTTAAAGAGCTGAAATGTTAAACATATGTGGGTCATAATTCTCAGCCACACTATTTTTTACTGCCACTTAGAAAAATACACATCTCTGGTTAAAAAAAAATTAAAAAATGTTACTGTATTGTTACAAAAGAAATACTTAAGCTTTCTGAAATATCCTGGCCAAGACTTGCTGGAATCCTGACCCAGTGTAATCGTTTATAAATACCTCTCTACAAATGTGCCTCTCCAAGTGTCCCTGAGTATATTATTTAAATCCCAGAGGACCTTTAGAAAGCATGTGCAGGAATGCAACTCCTTTTAACTGATAGCCCTTTGTATGGGAAGCTTTCTGAAGAGGGAGGTCCTCTGCCACGTGTGAAGCCAGCAGGAGTTTTGCAAAAGTTGTCTGAGGCACTTGATGGCAGAGAGAAAATTCCAGCAATGATCTCTGTCCTCAGAAATGAATGCAGCTCTGTCGGCCTTCTGTGGTTAAATGGAAGGGGAAGGAGGGAGTGGGAACAGTCCCATGGTGTCTCATGGCAGTCACCTGGAGGCAAATCTGACTCTCGGCCCATGCAAGTGTAAATGCCCACTAGTGTAGCTGAAGCAAAGCAAATTTGATTTATTGCTCATAACAAGATCCTTCAGCATCAGATCCTGAAAATACTTAGGTTCAGCTTTGATGTGAGAAGCCACTATGATTTGTCATGAATTTTGGGAATATGCTGTTAAGATTGTGTATTTAGGTAATATTTTTCTTTTTTTTTTTTTTTTCAGTTCTTGTTGCAGGTTCTCTCCTTCAGCCATTACTGGCAGTGGGGTGGGTTTATCATTTGGATATTATCAGCAATAGGATCTCTTAAAATTTAAGTTTTATGGGCATGGTAATTGAATTAAAAGACTAATATACTGTGCAAGGGACCAAGGACATAAGCAATTAATCCTGAGAAGTAAAACATGGTTGAGTCACACAGAAGCACTACAGGGCAAAAAAAAACCCCAGCACTGAAGGACCTTTGACAAGAAAGGTTGTTTTTTCCCCAGACAACCCTGTCAGCTACGGCTGTCAACAATAAAAAGAAAGAAACAAATAAATTGGAGGCTGTGTGTAAGTCACAGGACCAGAATATAAATACATATGACATGGAAAGGAGTAAATAATACTGACACATTCTTTAGAAATGTTCTCAGGCAATACTTCCTATTCATGTCCCACTGAAATGATATGAAATAAAACTTCATGGGGAAAAGCGTTACTAATCATCCAGGTTCTTGAGGGACATGGCTTTGTGTGTGTTGGGAGGCACTCCTCCTTTGCAGGGCTGCTCTCCTGGGCCTTGCACCAGCAGTGTGCAAAAAGTTTGATACTTTCGGCAACAGATCATAAAAGGAGCGTGTTTATCCATTGCTGTCCAGAAGGACAGCTGGGCATTTTTCACTGCAGGTCAAGCTCCCCTTGGAGCTGGAAATCTCGATGTGAGCAGCACTTCCAGGGCATGCAGATCGGCATGGAGTTGTGATGGAACCCCACACTCCTGCAGATATCTCCATGGCATAGCCCCACCTTGGAAAAGGCAGCTCACACCTGGCTCTGGAAAAAGAGGGCAAACAAATCCTACTGCTCCGGGAAAGCAGAAAGCCTCAAATTATTGACCACTCTTCCAAACTTCAGAAGTAAAATGAAGGGGGTAAAAAAAAAACAACCTTGCTGTAGTCACTGAGAATTTATTAGCTATAATTTATAAGCAAGATGCTCCTAGCAGGGAGGCCAAGAACTGCTCCTGGCCCTGCATGTAGAGAGGACCTCTGAAAGGACTGTCTGATCTCGTCCAAGGTCCGCACTAAGACTCATCACACCTAAAATGGCTTTTAAAGATGTGATTTGAAGGGCTATTTAAAAACATGTGCTTGCCATCAACTCACCTGTTTTTCCAAGGCATTCCTCCAAACACAGCTCCAGCTGCCAACAGCCTCTCACATGTCCAATCCAGCCCCACAGCGAGCCCTCACCTGGTGCTGGGGTACCCAACTCCTCCATCCAGAGGATGAACTGCCCAAAAGCAGCAGTCTGCTGCTCCTAAGTCTTCCTGTAAGGTTTGCTTGCTGATCCTCCAAAAATTGGGAGAGGAGGGCACTTGACTCCAGTGCTTAACACAGTGTTCTCCAAACACAAAAGCAAATCACATTTATTGTGTTAGTTCCTCAGAGCAGGATCTTCCCTTCTTACCTGGCTGGAAAATGCCTACCTTTGAGTATCTGCTCCTGCAGATAAATCTAGAATTAATAATAAAGACAGCTAAATGAATAATCGAGAGTGCAAATACTTTTCCATTACTGTTAACCTTCAGCAATTACTGCCATGGGGCTAAAACACAGTTTCAATTGCAGGGGAGATGGATATCTTCTTTAATAAGATGTCCACTCCAGAAGAGAGTGAAAGCCTTTGCAATAAACTCTGCTGCTTCTTACCCAGTGGTAGCCATGGTTTGATGATTTACAATTTGCATGGGTGACATTAAAACCCTGTCAGCACCCAAAGCTACATAGGATGGTGCTCTTTGGTCTTGCAAGCCCAACCTCAGAAGCCTTCTGCTCTTTTTTGATAGTTGCATGGGCAAAAATTCAGCACACATCCTGGGGGCTGTTGCTGTGCCATGTCTTTGATGACTTTGCTTCCACACTGCTTCTTGAGTTATGCTCCTGCTAACATAGAAAGGCGTCTTGGCTTGGGGGGGAAAAGAAATTGTGTTTTGTAGGGTTTTTTTAACCTTGATATATTTTACATCTCTTCCCTTGCAGGTCTGTGTGGTGTCCTTAGTGGGATTTGTTATGCTTTGTGTTTCATACCAACCCGATGAGAAGACCTGTGTGCAGTTCACCGTGAAGGTACCTTAACATTTTTGAATTTTTTTTTTTTTTTTTTTTTTTTTTTTTTTTTTTTGCTTCTCATGTCATTAAATATAATCAGAAAAGTTGATACAGGGAATATTTTTAAGACCACGGGAAAAGAAGTGAAAATGCACCTGAAATGCAGGAATGGTTTTCTGTTACTTTCCAGGCAGCCAAGGAAGAAACTGTATCCTATAAAGGGGAAACTCTAACATTTCAAATCAGAACAAAATACCATTTTATTCACCATGTTTTAGGAATATAGACAAAACTGGAATAATTTGGGAAGTGTTCAGAGAGTTTAAGTAGATTAAGTGGAGCTAGTGAGCAAAGTAAGAAGTAGGGTGGCATAAAATGAGTCCACTTAAACCAAGTTTTAATATTTAAAGGGAAAGTACTAGGAAAGCATGTGGACACGCATTCTCCCACAAAGCAAATTCCCATCTGAGCACTGCAGGAACTGCACTACACCCCATCTTTGTCTCCAAACTGCTTTGCTGACACTGGTGAGCAACTAGAAGAGCAAGGCTGAGAACACTTGTTTTTAACACCATTTTTCCTGGGCTATTTTTCCTTATTATTGTAATTTTCAGGGCTCTTAATATTTTGTAGACACATAATAACCGAAAAAAATACCGAGGCAAGCAGCACAAAATAACAGTGATTATTAGCTGAAAAAGGCAGAAGGAAACAAAATGCAAGGAGCAGCTTTTCAAACCCTGGCATCAATCCTCCCTTAGAAATTAGACTTCGGTGTGTCTTTTGTGTCTTTCGAGAGCTTCTCCCGTAATTAGCGAAAGAAAGGCAGAACAATTGTGCCTGCCCTGTGACTGCCTTTACATTGTCCCCCGTCACCTTTACGCCCCCAAGGAAGGTTACTGGGCTGGGCGGGGGCTGCCACGCCAGGGTTTTTACTGCCTGCCCCGCAGCATTAAATTGAATTTGGCATCCAGGCAGGAAGGGAGTCATCCCTCGTGTTGGGAACGGCATGTCGGGCTGGGCAGCTCAGATGTCTCTGCCACCCACGCTGGCAGTAAGGAATGTGAGCCATCGTTCCCTGTAAGAAAATAGACGTTTTGGAATTCTTCCTAAGGTGATGTAAAATGGGCCATTCCTCATCACCTGGCAAAATTAGAGCTATAATCTCCCTGGTTCAGTCAATAGCCCATGGACTGTTGCTCACCCGAGACCCCTTCCTCCCCAGAATCCCCCTTCCCGGCATTTCCCATTGCAGCATGCCACAGAACTCCACCATTCCCAGGCTGGTCACCTCTCCTGTCCTATGTCCCTGCTGGCAGCTGTAATCCCACAGTTTGGGATAACAGGACAAATGGCTTCTGGCTGCAAGGCTCGTACCTATTTTAACAAAATAGGAGCTAAAACTCTCCTCCAGGGCTTTGATCACATAGGGCTCATCTACATCTCCAGTATCACTTCTCAAATCTTTGAATTTCAGTTAGAGGCTGTCTCTGAACTAGAAAGGAGCATTAGCTATGACAAGGCTGAGGATGTAAGATTACAGTCATGAGTCAGTTTGTTCAAGGGGCTGTTCTTTCCTCCTTGAGCATCTGATGCTTCATCCAGCATCTCCAACTGTCCTTATGGGGTCTGTATCCCTGGCCCAGGTCCTGCCCTCACGCTGGTGGCTGGTTCCCACCAGCCAAGCATCATCCTACAGGAAAATCTTGGCTGAGCTTCCCCAAAGTGCATTAAGCACCCCAAGTTCCCTTGCACAGGATCACTGTGAGAGGAGGACTATGCACACACACACAGAGGCTTGGGGGATTTGGACCCTCTGACCACCACAAGCAATTCCCTTGGAGTAGAAAACAGGAGGAGACCTGTGCAGTCCTCTCTGTCTTCCTCCCTCTTGGCAGCTGCTTCTTTTATTTCACCCTTGCACGAGCCCTGGATCCTGCTAGAGAAGGAGGTGTGAGAACTGCTTTTGGCAGAAGTCTCTTCCCGAGACTTCTGTGGGTACTCACAGCCCACCATGTGTCCCTGAGAAAGGGAGACCACCCAAAGGAAGGGTGGCTGTGCCCTTCAGGGGGGACAGCAACAGTGAGTGCTACACAGGAAAATCCTGTGGACTTCCTGGGCTGTGCGCTGACACTTGACAGATCACTCCCTGTGGTCCTCCCCACGGCACCCCCCAGACACCCTCTGCCCCCGCACACCCAGCCCACACCGTGACACACCATGGTTCCTGTTCCCTGAGCCACCTCCTGTTCACGCCTGAGCTGCCACCGCAAACCCCTCCGCTTTCACCTCTGATAACTATGAGGAGCCTTTTCCATGAGGAACTTAATCCATCTTCTTGTTATTTATTTTAATTTAGTCACAGAGGAAAACTATTGCCAGTAAACATTGTTAAAATGTCTCTTCCTCATATGAGGAACATGAAGGAAGATGAGCTGCCATGCCTGACCTCATTGAACACTGTCTCTCCCCACTTCCCTTTTCTCCTTCTATTTGAGTAGCAATTGCAGTGCCTATCTCTCTGAAGCTGTTAAAAAAACAGTTTTCCAGCGGCAAATTCTGGTTCCTGGGCAGAGCCCACCACGCAGTTGTATTTGTGATGCTGAAGTTGCCTCCAGGTCTGGCATGTGATTAATCTGCTGATGGGATCTCAGCACTCACTGTCTTGTATTCCCTCAGAGGCAGTGCTTGCATTTGCTTCACCTTTGATATTTGGAAACATGTTCATTTTCAGCAGCTCACAGAGAGATTCCTCTGCAAACATCTTGTAAGAATAACAAGCTTTTTGGAAATTGCCCTGTGTCCCACACGCACTCCCTTTGCCTCCCAGGATTACAAGAGCTGCCTGTGTATTCAGATTCTGAGAATTCCTTCCCTTTAGGAACACAATAGACAAATTCTCCCTTACTGTACCTGGAGCATAGATGAGGTTGTTGTGTCCTGACTTTGGATAGAAGTTGGCAGCTAAATAAAATACCTGCCAAGGGAGAATCAGGCACATGGTGTAGTCTTGGCTTAGTATCTCATCTATTAGAGAGGCCTGATTCTGTCTTCTGCTGGGCTGAATCCAGGGACATCCAGCAGGACTTCTATATCACAGAACAACCAACGTTTGTCCATTTTCTGTTTTCCCCATCAAATACATTTGCACCATCTTTTAAAACAATGACATTGGCTTATGAATTACCATATCTTGGTTTGCAGGAGGTCCCTCAGTCAGCAGCACTCCATCTTCTGTGTGCTTCATATGAGGAGGTGGCCCCATCTTCCAGTTTCACCTTTCCCATGAAAGCTGTGAGGGCAAAGTAATTGCGTTTGATAAGAGCCATCCTCATTTTGAAGCTGCCCTTGGCTTAAGGCTGCAGGGGAAGTCATTAAATTTAATAGTAGCCAAGTCCTGGAAACTCAGATCTTTTTGCAAGAATTTGGTGATATGAGGGGAATATAAGACAAATACACTAGGAGTGTGAATTTTATCAAGACATACATACTTGGAGTTTCAAGGTCATAAAAAATGCTTTTATATTGATATTTTGCTTGCAGTATTGAGGTTAAGAGAGAGAAAGAGAGAGAGAGAGAGAGAGACAGAGACAGAGAGACAGAGAGAGAGAGAAAGAGAGAGAGGCTGGTGTTTAAAATAACAGATTCCCAACCATGCCATGTGTCTGACAGATAAGACGCCAAGGAAAAGAAATGTTTTTACAGTGCTGAACAGAACCAAAAAATGCAATTTTGGCTAAACACAGAACATGATTTTAATATACATTCACACATATTTTGTACGCAGTGCAGCAACTGCCAGTTCCAGCTATCAAAAGCAAAGGGAAGTCCATATGTACTGGTATCCAAAGCTCTCAGGTGCATCCCAGAGTGTCAAAGGCTCTGACTTGCTGCCAGTTTCCATGCTTGTGGGGGTGGACTCTGCAGAGCTACCTTTGATAAAAGCCACTCTATTTTTAAGCTGCCATGTTGTAAGGAGCAATGGAGGTGATGAGCAGGCCCTTGTCCTTCTCACATTGTAGCACTGGGAAAAGAAGGTTTTTGCTGTTCTTTCATGCCTATGAAAGACTTCCCCATGTTTATGGGACAGGTTTTGGAAGCAGATTGAGCATACACACACTCTTTTGTGGAGATCTGCATTCCCATTCCACAGTGGGAATGCAAACAGGCTGGCTGCATCCACAGGGCCACAAGCGGGAGATCAGCCACACCACTACCTGATTTGCAAGGATAAATAAGATTTGTTTGGGCATGCAAACCGAGAGCCAGCAATAACACATGAGCAAAGTCTCAAAAGCTCCTACAGCTCAGCACAGCCTGGGGTAAGATGGCAGCCCAAGGCTCAGTCTGCTCAGCTCTGCTTTGAGGCACTGATTTGTCTCAGCTGATAACCATGAGTCCTGTCAATGCAGGTACAACTGGAGAGGAAAATTCTCCCTCCCTCTCTATAAAGCTTCTTGATGTAGAGACACACCAATTTCTTGGTGCTCTCCACAGGCCTCAAAATTGCAAGGCTGTGTTCATATAAAACATGCAAGGCAAGTTCTTGAGAAGACCTGCTGAACTTCTTATCCTAAGGAGCCCTGCAGTTGTTGATGCACCCAGTCTTCAGACAGCACACTGAGGGTATGCATTCCCTGCAAAGTACATGTGCTGCATTCCTTGTGTGCTCCTCAATCTCTGTGCAGCTGGAAAAAGGGGGTTTATATTTTTTTTCCCTTTCTTTCAGCTGCTGTATTTTCTCCTGAGTGCCCTGGCTCTGATTGCCTGTGTTTTGGCAGTGGCTTTTGCCACACACCATTACTTGCAGCTGACCAAGTTCACCTGCAACGCCATCCTGGAGTCCTGTCAGTGCAAACTAGACACTGCAGACCCCCTCGGCCGGACCTTTGTGTACCAGGATGCAGCTGACTGTGGCCATCTGACCAGCATGCTCAGCCTGTACCTCCTTCTGCAGGTGGCTCTCAACCTGGTGGCAGCCCTGGTGTGCCTCCTGACGTGCTTCGTGGTGTGGAAGCACCGATACCAGGTCTTCTATGTGGGCATTCGCTTCCAGCCTCTCACGGCCGCCGAAGGCCACGAGCAGCAAGTGTAGGGTCTGGGCTGGCAGGGGGTTGTGGCCAGGGATGGAAATTGCCACTGCGGACACCGCGGAGGGATGGGTGCTTGGAAGGCTTCTGATGAGAACAAACACTCGCATGGCTTTAATGAGTATGTTTTTCAATCATTTTAGGAGCATTTTGTATGGCTGCTCTCGAGAAAAGGCCTCTTGTGAGATTAGCTAGAGGTCACAGAGTCCTAAAGATGCAGCTGTACAAATGTTCCCCAAAGAGGATATTTAATAGCCATAGATAAAATAATTGGGAACTCATCTGCAGGGCTACAGCCATTACAAAACAGGGTCCATTTCCCTCTTGCCTTCAGAGAAGCTATGCCAATTTATACCAGATCTGATCCAAACTGCTTAATTATATCTGTGGGAACATGCTTCAGGAATATATCATATCTTGGTGCTCTGGGTGCAATCCACGCTAACCTGATGGGAATTTAACATTCAGGAAAGTAATGTGAGAGGTCAAGACCTCTTCCAATGCAAGTTGAGACCAACACCAAAGTGAACATATTGATGACTGTCATATAAAATATAGATATAACTTTTCAGACTGATTAATGATACAGGCTACCTAACCCAATTACTAATAAACAACAAATATGAGTGAGTTCACTGAAGGTTCTTTGGTGGACCCTGCTTGAGACCCCAGGCAGATTTCTGAAGTTTGCGAGAAAAGATCAGTTTAAGGAATCTTGAGTTGCACTCCTAAAATGGAGGGGCCCTAAATCACTAGTCACGTTGAAAACTATGTCCATATTGCTCTAATTGCAGGCTGACAAACCTGGATTTTAGCCAGTTCCACCAATTATACTCCAAGCACAAAAGGCCAAATGCATTTTTGGTGTAATTCCTCTGAAGACAATCAGCCTTACACACCAGAAGTGGAGTTGGGCCAACAGATATATCCCTGAAAGATATATCCCTGCAACAATGAATGTTTTTAAAATGGAGTGGAGGGAGGGAAGCAAGAAGAGACTGCCAGTCTCCCAAAGACATCTTTGATAATGATGAAGACGACAGAATAATGATTTCTTAATGAGTATGGAAAAACAAAGAGTATTCAAGAAGTACTTTTTCACCCTGAAAGTGCAGCTCTAGAAGTGCTTTACATCTTATTAGCCTTATACTGAGACAAATAAGTTGATTTGTCCCTTGAACTGCCTGCCATTTACACTTACACAGCATGGACATCTAAATTTAGGAGCAATCCTAATTGGTAGCATTTTGCACTGCCTCCTGATCCATATCTGTGCAAGAGCAAGCCAGCTAATGCTCACACCCTGCCATGACGAGGGATTTCCCGATTGCAGCCAGAACAAGGATGTCTCTGAGGTGGGGTGGAGCAATCACATACCAGAAAAATTGTGCCATAATCATTAGCTAGGAGGAAGCAAATAAAATTTATATAAGGCTTCAAAGAGAAAAACAGCCAACTTTCTGCAGCAAAAATAGCCATCAGGAAGTCGAAAACCCAGTCTGGCAAAAACCTAGTTGTTTAAGGAGCTCTAATCTTACAAAAAAACCTGTCTTCCATATGATCACACATCAACCAGGTCTAGACCATCAAACCTCCAGGGTAAGAAGATCACAGTGTGGTGAGGTCTCCTGTGGCCCACCTAGAACACTGTTGGGTATAGGGGCTGTAGTTTTAGTCATGGAAAGTGCCTCTGGAGTAAACATTGCATCAGGAAAGGTGCTCTCTGCCAAGTCATGAAGTGAGGAGATGCACAACATGAGAGGTTTTGAGATCTGC
Source organism: Notiomystis cincta (assembly GCA_013398075.1). Classification (NCBI taxonomy): domain Eukaryota; kingdom Metazoa; phylum Chordata; class Aves; order Passeriformes; family Notiomystidae; genus Notiomystis; species Notiomystis cincta. The sequence goes on along the minus strand of VZRX01016755.1, from coordinate 69,270 downwards.
TTCCAAATGGCCTTTTTTATTGCACCTAAAAGTGACAACCTGGCTACAGGGCACATCTGGAAGAGTGCCTGTGTCACCACCCATCCAAAGACCTCAGTCTGCCTCCCAGGCACTGCTGGGGCAAGGTGAGAGAGGAGAGGAGCAGGAGGGCGGGCTGGTGATGTCAGACATCCTTGGGGCCATTCATGAGGGATGCCCATGTCCCACGGCTCTAGTGGAACGTGCTGCCAGCAGTGCTGACAGAGATGTGTCAGGGCCATCCTGCCTGGAGATGGGTACACAGGGGTGCCTCTCACCTGTGGTGTACTCAGGTTTATCCCCCATCCCGCACACACCTCCAGCCATGCTCTTTGTGGAAGCTCGGAGCAGAGGCTGTACCTTCCTCCTACCTGCATGGCCCTCAGTGCACCTGCCCCTCCTCCAGCCAAAAATGTGGGATCCTCTCTTTACACAGAAGATAACAAGAAGTAGGAAAGGGATCAAAGGGAATCTGAATGATAGCTGAGCTTTGGGGTCTCCTCCCACCCTCACCACTGCACCGACGGCTGGCACAACAAGAGGAAGGCTCCGCTGGCAGAGCAGGGCATGCTTCCCCTCCTGCCCATCCCAAATGCCCCTGTTGTTCAGGGGATAGCTTGGTGTGCAGCACTCCAGCCCTGGCCCAGAGGCATTTCCACCAGAGCTGCCCTTTGTCTCCTTAATCCTCTGACCTCTGCCTCACCCACGTTTTCACTCCCTGTCTCCCATCACCTCCCAGGTGCTTGGCTCCCAGGGGCTGTCGGATGGGGCTGGGCTGGCAGTACCTGGCCTCTGCCTGCTCACCCCTGGGCTGAGATTTGCTGAGGCTGCTCTAGAGCACGACAGACACAGCAGGGATGATCACAGAGCTGCTGTAAATGCCTTCAGCGTGTCGGCAGGGAAGAGAAGGGAGGTCTGGATAACAGAGCCTGCTCCACTTAACAAGCTATGCACCTCCCTATCAGCTCACCCTCCACTTCCAGCCACAAATTCGGTTTGCTAATCAGCACAATGCAGCTTAACCCTTTGCTCTGGAAGAAAGCAATATTCATCATGTATTCTATTGATGGTTTATATGCGTAATGAATAAATACGGGGCATTTTAACCTCGCAAAGATGAACTTCTTTATTTCCTTTCCATCTATCTCAAGAGCATAAAATCAAAACAGGGAGATATAGAAACAGATGCAGAAGGTTTAGGAACTGGTTTCCCCCTGGGTATGGTTTTACGATGTGTATTTTGCTTGGATTAAGAATTTTGGAAAGTACTAATTAACTGATTGTTGCGGTTTGGACAGGTGTTTACCAAGAAAGGCAGGAGCCTCCCTTGGAATGAGAAATGTAAACCTCCCTTCCCTTCGAATTAGTAATATTTTGAAATTAAGGGGCTCTCAGGCAAAGATAGGGAATAGGAATAACAGATCTTTACGAAATATTTATATAAAGTAAACAGGCAACAACTGTAACGGTGACAACAAACCAGACCCAGAGAACCCATTGACAGCCTTCTCTCAGGTGTCAGGCACCTCCCCTTTGGTGCAGTTCCGGTCCCGGCCGGCAGGGGCGCTGTGGCTCTGCTGGGCAGGGCAGGTGCGATGGTTCCCCCGCGGCTGCAGGGGGCGCTGTGGGGCAGCTCGGGGAGCAGACGCCAATGGCGGCTCGACCGCAGCGATCCCGGGGTGGTGGCTGAGATGTGCTGGAAAC
>VZRX01016755.1:0-67376 GCA_013398075.1 Notiomystis cincta | reverse complement strand
GCGGTGGCCACGTGGTCCGGTTAGAACTGGGAGAGGTGGGTTCAGGATCTCGGGGTCCAGGTGAAAAGAGTACCCCTCTCAGCTAGATATTAATGGGATACCAACCTCTGCGGCCATGGCAGGAGAAACAGGCTGGCCTGGACCGTGGTGACGAGCGAGCTCCTTTCCCTCGGTCACAGCTCCACGCGTCCTCCTCCCAAAGCCAAGAGCAGCAGCAGGGCGAGGGCGGAGCTCCGCAAGGCCGAGCCGGAGAGCGGGACCGCAGCTGTGTCTCAGCCCCCACCAGCTCCACCCCCCACAATGTCTTTGTCCCTTCCTGAGAAACCCCCAGACAGGGAGGTGCCGAACTCACATGCCCTCCAGGGTTAGCTACTTCTATTGTTTCTCCTTAAGTACATATATTAGCATTTCTAAGGAGGAAAAAATTTCTCTAAAAAAAGTCAACACAGATTTTCACCTACCACTGTATATCCAGACACCTCTCAGCCTTTTCCCAGTGTCAGAGTCCACATGGACCGTACTAGGAGAAAGACTGGGACTAAAAGGCTTGCAAAGTACAGAGGTGTTGAAGAAGAAAACAATTTTTTATAAGCCTGGGAAATTTATCTACTAGTCGAATTCCAGAGGAAGTGATAGGATTAAACCTCTATGGACACACAGAATTTGCAAAGGGCTCAAAGTAATTTATTCTCACAAACCTAGGTGTGATTCTCATTTGCACCCTGGCCACTTTACACTCTTTTCCCAGTGTAAAGGGGTTGTAAAGATGGCATCAATCATCTTTACACCTACTTTATGGCCATTTTACACAGCTAAAAGGGCCCTTTGTGTAAATGAGAACTCAAGCCCTAGAGAATTTAATAGAGAGGAGATCCTTTCTATAGACTGTGCTAGACCTTCTAATAGGGTCTATTACTGGGATATAACTCTCCGCTGGATTTTATAACTTGGCTTAGAGATCATCAGTCTCGATTAAATTCAGTTCTGCAGAACTTTTCCAAAGGCCATAACCCCTTGGTGTCATGCCTGCTCCTCCACCCCGAACACACACAGGGAGTGATGGTGTTGCATGGATAATGCTCAGGTTCTTAAAAGGAGAAGCAGCAGCTACCATTTTCCTCTGGTTCTGAGGCATTTTGATGTCATGCTATGCAAATACCAAAGCAACAATAACAGCAGTGAAAAGGGAACCGAGATGCAGCACCTCACAGGGAGCCAAAATGTCACATTCTCAGCCCCACCAGGGTTTGTGCTTCTCTCCCTCCCTTGCTGCCACTGGAAGGCCAGGAGCTGGTGGGCGAAGGGGAAGCACGGCGAGGCCCTGGCCCCACGCTGGGGCTGCCACCAGCCTTCATGTGACTGCCATCTGCGCCTTGCTGGCCCGGCCGGCTCTGTGTGGGCATTGCTTGGAGCTTTGCCTAAAAAACAACTCTGCGCAAGAACGCCGGAAGCTGCAATCAATTTGCAGGACTAATTTTTTCTAATTTTTTTTTCTTTTTTCATGCTCCCAGCCAGTGCAATATTTGCTCTGGGGGCCTTTCAAAAGAGAAAGTTGCTAGCATGTGAGAAAAGCTGCAGCTCAGGTCCTCTATATTTAGAAAGCCAGGATGTCATACCTTGCCTTGAAATTTTCATAGTCCCCTGCACCCCACCCACCCACACACGTACACATGCTTGCGTCTGGAAAATGTTTTTCGGTCTTAGCGAAGGGTGTTGGCTTAGGGGGATTCGAGGGAGGCGCAGAGGAACAACAGCAGCTCAGTCCCGGGCGCGAAGCTCGAGGCCTCCTTAAGGCAGCAGGCACAGCAGGCACCAGCGACCGCTGCTCCCCGTGGCTGCAGTGCAGGATCTCTGCTCCTTCTTGGTCTGTAACATAAACCCCGGGGCAGGGCCGAGCTGTTCTGAGGCATAGGGAAGCCCTGTCCTGTGTCATGTCAGGCAGTGCTGTACCCTCAGCCAGCAACATCTTCCACAGTTCCTTTTTGAGCGGCCACACATGGACTGCAGCACCCGTAGCAAGGGCTCCAAGAAGGTAACTTTTGGGGGTAGCTCATCTCAGGTCTCCTCCCCAGGGATTTTCATTTTCTGCTAAATAGCTGCCTCTAGTAATCACTACTCCATAGCATTTATCCTCTGCTAAATTGCCTCTAGCCAAATATCATAAACAGTGATTTGCATTTTTCTTTTGGTTTTGGTACATGGTCTCCATGTCTTTGTCCAAGCAAACAGTTTAAAGGCTCATCTAAACTTCAAACTTGTTGCAGGAAAGCTGGCAATTTCTCTTTCCTTTATTTTTAAAGAAGATATAGGCAATATTTATTTTATTTGTTATCTTAATAGTCCACAAAGCCTCCTTTATATTGGAGTAAAGATGCAGTGGTCTCTAAGGCTGGCTTTCAGTGACTGGCTGCAGAGAGAGCGTGGAGCTGAGGCCACCCAGTGACCTCCTGCTTCACCTGGGTGCACCCAGGTACCCCTGCCTGGCACAGATATCTGAGAGTCAACCACCAAATGTGAGCAGCAGCCTGGTCTGAGAGGAGAGAATAACCTGCAGAGGGTGATTTGAGTACCTGCCTCCCCTTCAGTCAGATGGATTATGACTGATGAGTGCTGGGCTGACTTCAAGTTCCAGGAGATATAGAGAGGCAGCCCTCGGCTGTACAAGCCCTGATTGTCCTGGAAATTAGATACTTGAACAAGACAGGGTTTTAACCCTGTTTCACTCTCATAGCAGTGTAAGGAGAACTATTTTTAATTAGCCTAAAGATAACTGAAGAGGGATTTGTCCTCACTTCAGTGTAGGATTTCTCTTTCACTGAAACTATGATGAGAGGAAGCCTTTCCTGGTCTGTCCTCCATGAGGCTGGCTGGGTGCATCACTGCTGGAGACAGAGCTGCATGTGTGCAGAGGTGTGTGGAAGCCACCCCCATACCTTTTTTTGGGACATTTTCTTCCAGTTCCACAGCTGCCAGAGCTGACACGGGGAGGGCAGAGGAAGCCCCTGTCCCAGATCAATAATGTGCCCGAGTCAACCAAGCCCTGCAGCAATCCCCATTTATATTGACACTACTGGTCACCAGGGATTTGGTGGGATAGTTTAGGGAACAATCACACTGAAAAGGGTAGAAAATAGACATTTGCACTTTCCCTTCCACCTTGTGAATCCAGGCAGGAGAGCAGCACACATACGAAGGGACCCAAGAGGAAATACAAAATTCTCCCACCCCATTTTGCTGCCCAGACTTGCCAACGGGCTGAGCAACAATGAAAACGTGCAGAAAATAAACCCCCAGAAATCAGGCACTCTGAATTTTCAAGTTCCAAAGCGTAGGTTAGGAATGTGAAAATCAGTGTATTTTTATGGCTTCTCCAATTCTTCCAGACTGCCTCAGGTGGGGACCCAGGCAGCTAGGCTTCTTTGCTGTCACCAAATGAAGGAAATTTTGTAACCTGACTGGGAGAGAGGAGGGATGGGGAGGACAGTTTATGGGATGTACTCATATATCTATATATATTCTCAGAAGGCTGCAGTTTGCAGATTCAGCACTTTTTTTCTTGTGTACAAAAGGAAATCGTAGGATCTCAGCTGGCAAAATTCTGTGCTTTTGAATTAACAGGAGTTGCATCTCTATTTAATTTCTAATAGAACTTCTCTCAGTCACTCCACCCAGGTTTCAGGGCTTCTCTTGCTTCTCCATTTTCCAGTGAGGCAGGACTTTCCTGGCACATCCTCCCCTGACTCCAGAAGAGGCACTGGGTCTGTGGGCTCCACCTGAGCCGCTCCTGCTTAGCCAGGGCAGGGGGGACACAACTTGCAAACTGGTTCCTGAGACTACTCCTAGGAATTCTCCAGCCACTGATTATGCTGTTGTTTGTAGCAAATTATCAAAAAATTACAGAGATCCAGTGCTTGAAAACCCCACAGGATAGTTGCCTGCTAATAGACAACAAGGAGATTTCATTAGCCCAAGTGGCAAGTGTGGCTACAGCATGGTGGGAACAGCAGGCCCCGGTCTTAATGCCACCAGATTACACCTGAAAGGGAAAAGTCAGGACCTGCAGACAACAACCAGGGAACCCTCTGTGCTCAAGTGTTAAGGCTTGCAGGGCATGAAGGATCATGCAGTGTGAAGGCAAGCCCTCATCGCTGAGGGAAGCTGACCCCATTTGAAATATTCACTCCAGCTGGGGCTCAGTGCCAGGCTTGCTTCACTCCTCCTCCCCAGACAGCTTTGGGGCCACAAATCCTCACTCCTGGAGGGGAAAAGCAGGTAGGGTAGAAGGGGAATAAAGATTTGTTTGATTTGTCTTTGCCTGAGCATGGCACATCCTACTGTAAGGCTTTTTCCACTGACAGGAACATGTTGATTGGGGCTGGTATGGAGTTTCATGGGGTTTTTCTTTCAGTTGCTGATTAGGATCTGATTCACGGCCACTGAAATGGATGAGAATCTAACTCATATTTCCCATGCCTAATATAAAGGATCATTAGCCCTGATGCAGCACACTAGGGGCAACACCAAATATTAAAGAAAGCAGGTTGATTAAGGGACAACCTCAAAGACTAAAAATAACCAGGGACATAAGAATCAATGCCACATGAAAGCAAACACGCAGTCAGTTGTTATCACAGAGCTTTTCACGTGATGGTCTGTGCACTGATCTCACCCAGAGAGTGTTTGTTTTGGACAATGTTAAAGGGTCCAGCCCCATGGATTGGCAACAATATGTACAGAGTGATCCGAGAGCACAGAACTGACCCAAAGCCTATGGAAGTCAAGGCATTGACTCCTCCAAGCACTCTCTGCAGGAATCACTCCGGGTTTGGAAAGATATGTTGCAGTTAAAAATGTTGGTCTGGGCTTAGTGAAAATGTACTGACACCATCACTGTCAAAACCCAGCCAGAGACAAGTGGAAAACAGCGGGGTTGTAGCTAATAAGTGCAACACAAAATAAAAATAAAGTGGGTGAAGGAAAACTTGAGCAGTCAAGGGGAAATGCAGAAAGTTCAAACAAACTGCCTTAGCCCAGACACATTACACAGAACATGCAGTGATTTGAATAGGAAGAGAAGAAGGATGGCAGGGACTCAGCATCCTGGTTTTTCACAAGCCTCAAAAACATTGCAGGCGATGCAAGAAGAAAAAAAATACCCAGCTTTAGTTCTGTCTGGAAACATGTGGCACAAACTGAGGCAGAGGAGATTAAACTTGGCTTCGCCCTATTTCCCCCCTCTTTTTTCACTCCCCTGCTCTTTGCAAGTATTATCTGGGCTGCTTGGTCTTCAGCAAACAACCGAGTAGCCAAAATATAGGCAGGATTCATGCCATAACCAAACCAGCCAATGAATGAAATAAGGCACTTGTTTCCTGGAGCAGAGGGAGGGAAGTGGGGGGATTTAATCATTTCTGTGTGGTGTTGGAAACCCACCTTGTGTAGAAGCAGTCCCTCAGCTCACACAAACCACCGGCGCTCCTCTGACGTCAATTGGCAGCCGCTGGTTTGCACCATCCCAGGGCTGGCTGCAGCAGCACAAGCAAACAGCTCGCCTGGCCAGCGAGACAATGGCGAGAGGCAAGCTGGGCTCCTGCACCCCTTCTCTCACCCAGGGCTTTGTTATCAGAGGCAAAAGGGTGCAGACCAGTTATGGCAGGCATAGTGGCACATCAGCTGGCACGGGGTTGCAGGGAGTTTGTGGATGCCAAAAACCTGAGGGTGTACTGGGACAGGGTCTCTCTGCTGAGGCCCTCGGGGTTCAGGGCCACCCCTGAGCTGTGGCAGTGCCTGAGCAGGCTGCTGGAGAGAGCAACGCTCATGCAGCTATGTGAGAGGCAGGACCTGCATCCACAGGAAGGCTGCTGGCTCCATGAAAGGGATGGCTGATGTCCTGCAGTCTCCGTCTGGAGATCCTATGAGACACACTTTGGGAGAACTTGTGAAAGAAGGAAGAGAAAATTTCTGACCATGGGAAGTACCACAGGCACTCATCTGCTCTCCCCTTTCACTCTTCCCACCAAACAGACTATAGGCCTGAAGAGAGTGGGAGCAGAAGGAACTTGGCTCTTCTCAGGGTACCTCCTACAGCACATGGCAGGAAAAAAAGGAAGAGACAGCAGCTGCTCAGCTCATTCCCTGCCCTCCCTACACCAGGTCCCATCCTGCAGCCACCCATTCCAACCCATCCCAATCCTGAATGCATCCCAGAGGGGACACAGGGAGAACTCCAACACAAGAACTCTGTCCCATCACTGCTCATGGAGCTTGGCATGGTTCTCTTGGTTTCAGGGGGATGCTGCTGAGCCAGCAGTGGCAGGGTGAGGCCGGCTGCAGCGTGGGGAGCCTCTGGGGACCATGCACAACTGCGTTGCTGGGCTGCATTTTTCAGCAATGACAGAGAAACTCACTCCCTTTTATCCACCTGAAAAGCCTCCAAAGGCCTTGACTTCCAGAGCAGAAGGTAACTCCACGGTCCCTGCAAGCCAGCTCAGCTGAAGCTGCCCTGAGATGAACCCACAATGAAGGCAGCCAGAATTGCTGATTGCCTCTGAAAATGAAAGCACCAGAGACCTTTAACTCCCATATCTCCTTTCCTACCTATGTCGAGGGCTGATCAGAGGCTTGCTTCATGTGGTGCAGCACAGAATCCCACTGAAGTGCCTGCTCCGTCATTCCCATGATCAGCACTTGTTCCTGGAAAAAAGGATGCTGTGTGGAGCCACAGGCTGGAGCTCAAAGGCACAGTGGAGAAAGTAGGCTGGACTTGAGCCATTCCCAAGTCAGAAATAGTTTGCCCACAGCACCTTTGCATCTTGCATAGACAAGAAATGGGCTGAGAGGGTGGGTGGTAATGCCTCTTCACAACACAACTCCATCTTGGAGACCCCTTTGTGGAGTTCCTGGACCTACATAATAAATGTTCCAATGCAGATGAAGGGAGGCATGAGCCCACCCTGGGATTTGAGCTTGAACCTGTTCATTTCATGAGACAGCAGTAGAATGTGAGTCCCTTTTCCCAAACCAACTTCAACAAATTTTATTTGAAATGCTCACCAAGAAGGCAGAGACCCCAGCTGAACCCCTGCAGTGACGTAGGGAAATCCAGTTTTGAGGCATAAAAAATTTAGTGACCAAATGAGGGCCTTGGGCTTCGTGGGGAGGCACAAGCCCTGCAGGACAGGGACACAGTGGGAGCACCAGTTGCCTGCAGAGCCCAGGGGCTGGCTGGGGCAAGCACAGCAAGTGGGCAGGTGTTTTCATGAGCAAAACCTCTTGAGAGCAGCTACTTGCTAAAATAGATGCCACGCAATCAGCTGAGAAAGAAAGTCCCAGTGCCCAGCTGCCTGCTGCATGCACAGCACAGAGGTGAGTAGCTATTTTTATCGGGGACAGCCAAAGGCCGTGGAAGGGGATGGGGGCAGCTGGCAGAGGTTTTCCTTCTGCACCATGCCAGGGCTACATCTCAGCAGTTTCCTGTGCACCTGGGCATCCTGGCTGGCTGGAGTGCCTCTGCTTGCCTTCCCAGCAGTTGCCATCCTCCTGCAAGCCCTGTCACCATCAGCTGCACCTTGTCCTTCTGGGGATGTCCTCACTGGCAGTGTCCCAAAGGGGAGTTAAGAAACAAACCAAACCACCCACACTGTGCTGAGTGCTGAGAGCAGTGAATCAGCCCCTCCTGCCTTAAATCATGTGATCAGCCTCCGGGTGACCAGAGTGAACTTCTGTGTACTTGGGAGAGGCCATTCCTCACCCCTGGGGCACCATGGGGCTTCGGGGACTTCCCTCAAGCACAAGGGTAGAGTGCCTGTGCAAAGCAGCACCCTGGGGGCCAAGGAGTCCAAGCAAACCGCCCTCCAGGACATTGTGCAAGCAGGGGGAATGTGTGGCTTCTGGGCACACTGGCTCTGGCAGCAGCGCAGTGCATCCCACAGGCTCCTCTGGAGCAAGCTGTGGCAGCACAACCCCAAGACTTACACCCCAGCATATGGAATCCAGCCCTCCTCCAAATGTCATTTCCTGCCTCTACAGGCACCACCCAAACCCACCTTCTGCTGCAGTGAATGCAGTGTGGTTGTGTCACCTGCTAGGAGAAGGATGGCCCCAGTCTTCCAGCCTTTCTGCTTGAAACTGGTGGGGTTTTTCCCTATTTAATGGGCCACGTGTATTGTGATAATTATAGCAAACTAGAGCAAGTAAAAAAGAAAAAATCTACAAGAAAAGAGGTGGGGAGGGACGTGGGGAGGGGGGGGGAAGTAGAAATGTTGTTCTTCCTCCTTTTTTCCTCTAAGATACCCTACAGCCTCCCTCCAAAATGCCCTTGTTGTACCCTCAGAAGCAGCACCGTGGCTGGGGCAGGCTGGCACTCAGCATTGCCACCAGATGCTTCTCTGGGATTGAGCCTGAAGTTCATCCTCTGGGAATAGGAGATTCACTGCTGATAGCTACTCATTTCCATGGTGATTATTCCCTTCCACACACAGAGTAAATGGCCTGTGTGGCTCTGAGCACCACAGGAGACAAAGCTCATGTGGGAAAACCAGCCCCAAAACACTTGGAGAGAGGAGAGAAAAGAGGAGTAATGACTTTGCCCATCATGGACCAAGCTCTCAGACTTGTCAAATGCTTCTGCTGGGATCCAGACCCCAGGCAGGCTGCCACAGCTTGGGACCACCAAATGTCCTTTGGGTCATTTGGAAGCTGGCAGCACAATTCCATGTGTGCCAACAGCAGAGCACAAATCTGGGAAACACAAACCCAGCACTGCTATTGACCTCCAGCATGGTCCCAGAGAGCCAAGGCATCTCTGTGCTCCTGCTCCCAGCCTTTTGCCCCCCAAGCTGCAAACCTCTTGGCTGGGACCATGGTTTTCATGTTTGCAAACAAGCGCGTGAATCATGTGGGGCAAACCCACCGGGCTTGGGGCAGCGTTTCTGATTTACACTACTGTAAATTACTGCCTCTGCTTTCAAAAATGTTGTTATTTTGTTGGACACAGTCCCAGTAACTCTGCAAAGAAGGGAGCGGGAGAAATTCCTCGTGGGTGAATTACTTATGATTTATTTGCCGCCGAGCAGCTTTCAACCACTTGCCTTGCGCAAGGCTGCACTCCCCACGAAGAATGAGAGAGGGCACGAGTGACCTGCATCTCGTTTGTCGCGACCATCTGTCACCAGGGCCACACAGACAACCAGGCATGGAGCAAATGGAGGCCAGCCTCCTGCTCCAGGGTCCCGGCAGGCTGGCACCAGCAAGATAGGGCTGGGCAAAAGGCTGGTCCTGAGCATCCTGGGCAGAGGCCACACAGGCCAGCAGCACTACTCTGGCCTCCAGGTGAGCAGAGGAGGGCTGCTGAGCATTAGCTGCTGCTCTTCAGCCTCCAAAGCAAGCTGAGCATCTTGGCTCATTCTCACACTTGGACAACCACATGGAGCTGCTTGGAGAAGCTTCGGCAAAAGGATTTATCCAGGGGTTTGTGTGTGTTAATATTTGATGTGTCTGCAGCTCATGTGCTATGAAGAACAATGTGCCACAATGGATAGTGGCTCCAGAGCACTTAGTGCTGTACAGATGAGGAATAAGTTGGCTGCTTCTAGCTAAGAAGAAGTTGTTCACAAAGTTGTTCTGCACCAGTGCAACAGGAAGGTGGAAGAAATAAAAGGAGAGGCAGGACAGCTCACCAGTAAAATGCACGTTTTGAGCGGAGGTATTCATTCATCCTTTTAGCAGCAGGTCCAGCCAAAGCTGCTTTGACTGATAAAGAAAACTTTCTAAACATAGATTAGAGTCAAATAAGAAGCTCAGCCATGAAAATACTCGTGCTAGGTGGAGGATGAGGAGGGAAGAACACCTTTGGGGAGGCAGGTTTCTGAGAGCAGAGTTGGTGGGGGAGGAACAAGCAGGAGTCCAAGGGGAAGCCAGGGATGCAGCAGCCACCTTGGAGCATCACAGACGTCCTTCAGGCAGGATGGCTCAGGAAGAGAGGTCACAGCTCCACGGGATGACCCTCCTGCTGGGGCTGTCAGAGCTACCAGGAAGGCTCTGATTGCTTCTCCTTCTGAGAATGCATTTATTTGTGGGTAAAAGTTAGGACCTAGTCTACATCAATCTGCCATCTCTCACTGGTTAATTCACTGAAAATGGTCTGAAAAAATACAGATAAAGAAAAAGACTTTCCCTTGTTAGCCACCTTCCAGTGATGTATAAATGCTCTGACAGACAATTATCAGTGATATTGATTCTAACTAGGACAGAAAATGAACAGGTGAGTGTGAAATAGAAAGTTATTTATAAAGATGCAATTGAAACGAAATCTATCCTGGGGGCTTGAGAGTTCAAGAAGGAAAAAATGCCTTTACTGTATGTCTTTGCTCTTTCTGCTGAGGTTTGGATACTTCCTCAGGAGCAGGAAGGCCACATCCCTGGAAACAACAGGCTGAAATAAACAGGGAGCATGGTAACAGCCAAAAATAGGCATGAAAAGCAGTCAGAGAAAGACCCTCAGCCCAAGGCAGAGCGGTGCAGCATCCATCAGGCTGAGCCAGTGCTTTCTCAACCCTCCACAGCAGGACATCAATAGTAAACGCATTTTAAAATGGAAACTAAATCTTAACTGTGGCAAATGTGTCTGTAGGTGCTTCACACAGTGCTCACAAGGAAAAATGCCACCACCAGTGGTAAGTTTCCTCAGGGCAGTGGTAGTGACTCCATTTGCCTCTCCTGAGCTGGAGACCCAGCCCCTCTTGGTATTCTGCTTTTGGGTCCTCCAGCCTGGGAGCTGCAAACTTTCACTGTCACAGCACTGAAACCCTTCTGCATGCTTGCCCTGAGCCAGAATCCCATGGGAGGCTGTGCTGTGGCTGCTGGCCCCCAGCACCAGGCTCACTTTCCCCAGCCACACATCCTCAAACCAGGCCAAGACCTAATTCACTGGCTGCAGGCTGGAGGTGGCTCTCATTGGAGTGGGAAGGCTTTTGCCAATTTGTTATTAAATCACAGCACTGTTCGTGCTGCATTAGGCTGTCTGGGACTAAATGCACAGAAACCACGTACCTGGCTTCTGCCAGACAGCTTGGGGCAGTGATGCAGGGAGAGGTGGGTCTTTGAGTGGGGCTCTCTTCTTGTGGCTGACTTGAATCCTTGCCCTGCTCAGCCTCTGTTGCTGCCAGCTGCATGACTCCCACCTCGGAGGGAGAGAAGACCTCTGGAGATGTGCTTTTGGATGCAAGAGCGCTGCAGGGCTGAAGTCCTTTTGCTGCTCTATGCCTGGGTGTCCAATTCACTTGTCCTCGCTCCACCTAGAGCCACCATTCCTGGCAAAGCTGTGACAGCAGAGATCTACATATCAAATGGACAACTGGTCCCAGTTTGGTTCCCAGGACACCCCCAAGCCTCTGGGCTTTGAGGAGCTGAGTATCACAGGAGGTCCCCCTGACGACAGCAAGGGTATCTACATGGAGCCATGTCCCCCGGCAGTCCTGGTGTACCTGTCCTTGTGGAGAAAGAGATCCTCGGGGGCCAGCAGCCTTCCAGGAGTGCTTAAAACAAAACAGGAAGGCTTATGAGCAGATGTCATTGCCGCACCACTTCTGCCAAGGCTCTGCTCCACAGGCATCAGCTGTGGGGAGAGGTTTAACCTGAGCTGCAGTGCCGCATGCCCGGCATCTGTACATAAACAGCCTCCAAAATGATGAGAGGGAGTGTGTAGCTCTTTCAGAGCTGACAGGATGGTTCCCTCACTTGACATGTCCCTGTCTTGAAACAGCATCACTTTGTTTAATTTTGTGGCTTTCTATGTGGAACAACATTAGCTCATCCAAGTCTGTGGTTTATTTGAAAATGAAATTCCGGTAAGTTTTTGTACCATCTGGCAGTGTCCAGCCGAGTGGGGTTTAGCGAACAACCGCTGCACACGTGTGCACAAACACACACCAGAAACACTGTAATCGTCATAATCAGTAGTTGCAGGAAGCCTGGCATTGTCAGGGCAAGGGAAGAGGGAGAGAATCAGTGCCTGACTCCTCTCCCAGCTGTTTGCCTTCTGTGGGGCTTGGCTCCTTCCAGCAGAGGGCATTTTTCAAGTAGTCCCTCCTGCGCCACTTCTGCCCCTTCCTTCCTCTGACGTGAACTTCCAAGTGGCTCCAGGCATAAATCAAACACAGCTGGGTGATCTGCACGCAGGCACTCTGTGTCAAATTCACAGCTGCTGCAGGTCACTGCACTGGTTTTGGAGGAGAGGTTCTGATTTATACCAGCCTGGCCAGAGACATTGAGAAGGATCTGAAGCACGCAGGAGAGGTGTGGGGCTGAGGCAGTGGCTTCTTGGTTGCTCCATGCAAGAGCTGAAGTGTTTCATTAGGTGAATTCCCTCCTAGCTCCTCTGGTCCAGGCAGGAAGCAGGACACATGGCAGATCCTTGATATTTTGTACCATCCATCATACCTCTTCTCTCCTCCTTCCACATCTGTGCACACAGACACCTGCAGCTGGCAAAGCTGACAGATGTGGCCATCACTCAGGTACGCAGGAGACCACCAAGCACTCATCTGTCATCTTCTTTCCAGCAAGAGGGCTTGATTATTTCTTCTCCCTGGTATTCAGGGATAGGATGCATGGGAATGGCTTAAAGCTGTGCAGAGGAGGTCTAGACTGGAAATTAGGAAGCATTTATTTTCCAAGAGGGTGGGGAAACAGTGGAACAGACTTCCTGAAGCAGTGGTCAATGCCCCAGGCCCATTAGTGTTTGAGAGGTATTTGGACAATGCCCTTTACAATGTGCCTTAACCTTTGGTCAGCCCTGAAGTGCTCAGGCTGTTAGACTAGATGATCATTGTAGGTCCCTTCCAAGTGAAATATTCTGTTCTGTTCTTTTCTACTCTATTCAACTGATTTCCTTAATTTCTTTCAGGTTTCTCCCTTCTTTCACACTCAGCTGCTCATGGATATGTATTAAATGTGTGTGTGATGGAAAAGGAATGTTTGGGAACATGAGATGCTGGTTAGGACATGGAGGACAGTTTACTGGGAGAGCCAAACCCAAAGTCCACTGGAGTCAGTAGGGAGGTTTCCAGTCATCCAGGAAGCACAGGGAGCGTACAAACATTCACCGATACCAACTAGGGGACAGAGGAAAACTGATGTAGTTGCTCTAAAACAACCTTAAATTATAGCAGAGATCTGCTTTTGAGAACAAGTGTTGGGAATCTGAAGGATGAGCTCTGATGATAAGCCAGCATCGCTGAATGACTTCAGATTCATGGAGGTCACACACTGCCCTGGTCTGAGGGGCTATTTTCCAGCAGCAGCCCTGGTTTTGCATCACAGTCTACGACTGTGTGAACAGGACTTTTGATGGAAATTGTTGTGGATATCTCCATTCAGAACCAGCGCTGCTGGATTTCAGTCAGAATGCATCACATGGGTTTAAAACTTGTGCATGTACACCTGAGAGCATTTTTTCCCTGCACTGAACATGGGGAGAAGCCTGTGACCCTGAGGCAGGTGGAGGGCAGCAGAGGAAGGCAAGGTGCCCTCAGCCCCAACCTGACAGGGACTGTTTTGCCTGACTGCTGAGTCCCAGCTCCTTCCTCCACATGACATCACCAGTACCATCTCATCCTCTTCCCAGTCTAGAGCTGCAAATAAAAGCAGGAATTTGGATCACCTAAGAGCATTTCCTGTGATCCTGACTGGAGAAATAAAATGAAATCCATTCCATCCACAAAGGCTTTAAACCCAGGCAGAACAGCATTTCCAAAATGCGGCCCTGGTGAGGCACTGCACGGGCTGGGCTGCAGATGGGAGGCTGACATGCTGTGATAATCCTGCTCTAATTCTTTTTTTACAGGGATGATTTTTTTAAAAAATATATATATAGTTTTGCCTCCGGCATATGCTGTTCTAGTGTAGCAGCTCTTCAAGTACCATGTTTTCCAGCTAACGTGTGAGTGACAGCACCTAAAAACAGCAGCTGTTACATAAATAAGGCTGGTGCTTCCCTACAAGCTCTGTGGTGGCAGTGGGGACAGGTGCCAGCACAGCCATCACTGTCCTGGACAGAGGGAGACAAAGTGGGGGACACCCCCCAGGACAGTCCTGGTCACCACCAACCTGCCCAGCTCTCACAGACTGTCACCTTCCCGGAGCAGAGGCTGCTGCATGCCTGCTGTTTGTCACCGGTGGTGTTCCTGTCACTGCCATCCTGTAAAACAGCAAATGGATAAAAAGAATAACCTAAAACATGGATTTGTGGCATCTCACAGTTATTTTGCC
Organism: Notiomystis cincta; assembly: GCA_013398075.1. Taxonomy (NCBI): domain Eukaryota; kingdom Metazoa; phylum Chordata; class Aves; order Passeriformes; family Notiomystidae; genus Notiomystis; species Notiomystis cincta. Next base: position 53,108 of record VZRX01016755.1, on the reverse strand, counting down.
AATGCTGTGTATAAGGATTAAAGTGGCCATTGTTCCAGCATGATGTATGTTGTATATTAATGAGTAGCTTAAATATTTTACTTAGCAGGAGATAGCCAATAAAGTCTTAAGAAACCAAATTTGGGACTCACTTTCCTTTCACATTAGGATGCAAAAGTCTGATTTGTACTGCCTGTAAATTTGCCGTATCTCAGCATGCAAATACTCCTGAATAATTTAGGCTTTCTTTAAGAATGCGTGCGATATACCCAGAAAAGATTAATATTCAACAGACGTCCATCATCTAAGGAAACACTTTTTTTTTCTAAAACCGTACTGAGTTTCTCATAAATTCCCTTAATGGGACAGAAACCACCCTCGCCCTTCTTCATAAGGCTTGTCTGTTTGCCTCAGATCATGAATGTGTCAGGAAAATTTTGCCTGCATAAAGGTTAAAAATGTTTGGCCCCTTGGAAGGACAAGAGAGGATGTTCTTCAAACATTTACCCAGACCCTAAAGGGAATAATGAACAGGACAGCAGGAGGAAAGCTGGGATCTGAGGTCATGTTTGAGTAGAAAGAGGAGATGGCAGAAGTACATGGTCATCCCTGAATGGATACAGCTTTGCTCACATCCCCCCTTGCTTTGCTGGACAGGAGCAGGGTGAGAGTCACTGAGGAAATCCCAGGATGTGCATCCCGCTCCTGTAACTTTTGTGCACATTGTAACATGGCAGTCAGGAACCAGGACTCCCACGTTTCCATTTTGAGAGTGGAATTCATTGAAACATAAGCAAAAGAACAGAAATGTACTGCACTTGAGGCTCAGGTATCAGCAAGAGAAGGTTTTCTCTCTCTGACACACCTACAGCTGATAGGTCTGTGAGGAAAGTGGTGTGAGTGCATCAGCAATGGTGTGTGATTCACCCATAACTAAGTGGGTACAAAAAAAAAAAAACTAGGTCGGGATTATAAAATAAGCATCAGCTTTAAAATTTATGTCTCTGTTCATAAACCCAGAATTTCTGGTAGGAAACAACTCCAGCAAAATATAAATGGGCATTGATTATGAATTCTGGCAGAAGTTCAAGTTTTTCTGAAGTCTGAGGTGGTCTCAGGTAGCTCAAACTCCTGGCAGGTGAGAACCAGGTTTTTGTTTTGAACCTGGAGCTCAACTTTCTGTGGGTCCAGGTGTGGTTTTTTGGGCTTGAAACATCTGGCAAAGGATGGATTTCATATTGTGAAGTCACAGAGGCAGACATCAAGTCAGAGCAGGGAAGAATTGCTCTCTAAAAACTATTGTTCTAAACCCAAATGCCCAAGACATTGATCATTTCAGAGGGTAACTGTAAAGGCTGGAGGGAATGAATCGCTTATTAGAGGTTATATGGTCCCTCAGAGGAATTCCAGACAGAGTTCTGGAATAAATGATGCTGCTCAGTACTTTTTGGAGAAGCAAATGAGTTCCCTAAACTACAGGCTGAGCCTCAGAGCATCTTCAGGCACTTCAGCTTCCCAGGACGAGCTTGTGCACACAATGCCTGTTTGGAAGGCCCAAATATCCCTGTAAAAGCAATGGTTAAACCCCTGCCTCATCCTATCAATCCTTTAATTTGAGACATTTCTTGCCCAGGGCATGACTCTGTAGCTACAGCAAATCCTTCCTGCCCAGCATGCCTTGGTCACAGTGGAAGAGGACAGCCTGGCAGCTGGTTCAGCTGGATGGGAGTTAGGGAGGACTTGAAGAGAGGGATCAGAGAGAATCCCTCTTTGGTCTCTTCTTTCTCTAAACTACCACTCATGGAAGTTTAGAGAAAGGAAAGTCTCTGGGAGAATTTTGGAAGCCAGGGTTTATCATTTAATGGAAGTGCTGCACCTGACAGAAAGGATATAAACGCAGCCATAAAAGATATCCCAATGTCTAGTCCCTTCAGGTCAAGTTGCAAAGTCAGGTAAGATTATTTATTTCAGTAAATAGTCAAGAAGTGTCTTCAATCAAGTGATAGCTTGTTCCCATACTGTAATTAAGTCTGAAGCTCAATCACTGTTGTCTGAATCAATGGCATAGACAGGATTATTAGAGGAAAATCCCCAGAGATGCCGAGATCGGTACAGAGGGGTAGAGATGAGAGTTTAATGTAAAGCTGAGTGTAGCCCAGGCCAGATCCTGCTGCTGGGCTGGTCCTGGGCCGCACCTTGGAGGCACACATCAGTCATGGAATTACCAAAAATCCTGTCTCCACCCAGCAAAGGAAGGTGCAAAGAAAGCAGGAGCTAGCCCTGAGAAAATCAATGCAAGCTGGACATCAGCTTCTAGGGCTGCGTGGCCCAGCCCCGTGCACTGGCCCCTAAACGCCCCCGTGCTGGGCTGCACCCAGACCCCCAGGGCAGCAGGGGAGGGGGGGGATTCTTCCCCTCTGCCCCGCTCTGCTGAGATCCCCCTGCAGGGCTGCCCCCAGCCCTGGGCCCAGCACAAGATGGGCAGGGAGCTGCTGGAGCCACTCCATAGCAGGGACACCAAGGGGAGCAGAGGGATGGAGCAGCTCTGCTGGGAGGAAAGGCTGAGGGAATGGGGATTGTTCAGCCTGGAGAGGAGAAGGCTTTGGGGAGACCTCATTGCTGCTTTTTCAGTATTTAAAGGAGGCATAAGAAGAAAGATAGGGGCAGACTTTCAGCAGGACCTGTAGCAGGAGGACAAGGAGTAATGGTTTTAAACTAGAAGGGGGTCAATTTAGATTAGATATAAGGAAGAAGTGTTTCACAATGAGGGTGTTTTACATAGGAATAGGCTACCCGAAGAGGTGATGGATACCCCACCCTCAGAAACATTCAAGGTCAGGTTGGATGGGGCTTTGAGCAACCTGATCTGGTTGAAGATGTCCTTGCTCATTGCAGGGAGGTTGGGCTGGATGACCTTTAAAGGTGTCTCCCAGCCCGAATTACTCAATGATTCTGTGACTCCACATATCTGTGTCTGGGCACTGCCAGGCGGCTGTGGCTGTGTTCGAGCTCCAGCACAGACTTGCACTTGCATTCCGTGAGCTCGTTATCCTGTTCGAGCACCTCTCCTTCCCCACCTCCTCTCCCCCACCAGGGTGTTTTCTCCAACTGCAGCAGAGCTGCACAACCACACTGGGCTGTGCTGGAGGGGGACAAATCCCAGCACTGGCAGGGCTGAGGACCTCCTGAAGTGAAGGACCACCTCTCCTGCTGCTCCCTGAGGACAGCACTGGACACTGCTGGTGTCCAGCTCACAGCTGTTTTCCCTCAGCTCAGCTCTGGTTACTGCCCGAGAGCTCCACTTCATCCTCGCAGCTTCCAAGTCCTTCAGCTGCTTCTCCTGTTTGTGCTGAGGGATGAGGGAAGGCACCGATGCCTAAACTGTGTGTTCCCTCTCCAAGGGACAAACAAGGAGAGTATCATCGCATTTACTTGGCTTGCATTTCATGAAATAATTAAAAAAATATCTTTAGTTTTGGAGAACCTGGGTGGTAATCCTAAACACAGGGGTTCAGATGTCACACTGCTGGGACACTGCTGCAACTGGCTCGGAGCCTCCTTGCAGCTTTATCTCAGGGCACTTTTGTCCACAAAGAACTTTTTGGAAAGTGAGGGATGGTTTTCCCCTCTCCCCATTTGAATTTGTTCATGAAGTTCAAAAGGAAATGATGCCTCTGAGCTGCCAATAGATGTCTAAGATAATGAATATATTTTTCACCAAAAAAAAGAGGTGCTGATGGGATTACTGCTCATACACATGAAAATCCCCATTATAATGCAATCCAGAAATTACATGATAATTTAATTTCTTAAAAAAAGTTATGTTTCCTTTATCCCTCCTTACCAAGTGATGTTTTGTTATGAAGAAGTTTCCTGCTCTTGCCTGTCCTTTCTAGCTGCCTGTTCGTGTTCCAGTGTCACAGCTTTACATTTCTTCCCAGCTCAGCATGAAGCAACACCACAACTGCACAGAGCAGCAGCTTTCCATAAGCCCCTTACTCTCCTGCTGTGAGTTCCCAGCATGGGACACTGCAGGAAACCTGATGCTAAGGCTTTCAGTGGGAGTCCTGGGTTTGACCAGCTGCCCATGTGACCAGTAACGTGACCATAAGCTTTGCCATGCCACTGGTGCCCAGTGGTCAGCAGCACGGCATGCTCCACATCCTGCTGTCTCTTCACGTGTGCCCGTGGGCTCGCCAGGATGTGCCCTGGTGGTGGGCACACATCCTGTGCACATGGGCTTACGCTCCAAACTTTGGCTTTTCTTCTCTGAGCGGGGCAGGCGCTGCAGCTTGTCCTCACTGTGCTCCCAGCGAGCTTTGGTCTCAGCACTGGGGATCACCTCCAGGCACGAGGAACCAGCCCAGGCCCCATTGTCTCCTCCGCACTTCATCTGCTGCCAAGGAAAGTGCCAATTAGTGCCAGCTGTCCGGGGCTCTTGTTCCAGGGCTGAGAGAGGGCCTGGATCTGAGCCCCCTCTCTTGTCTTCTCTTTGCAGTGTCTGACTCCTTCAGTTTGCCCATTGATGTCCAGGGATTTCCTAAAAAAAAAAAGCATAAAATCCTTCAGGCAGCTTGATGTTCAGTGCCCTGCTTTATTTCATATGCTTGAAAGAGAATAAATTATTATTAAGTAGAGTAATGTGGTAATAAGTCCTCATACTGTGAGGATGCTCAGAAGCCAGAGCAGCCTAGCCTGCGGGATTTGCAGCCCTCTCACCCATCTGCACTTACTGGTCCCATAGCTGCTTTCTAAGTCTGGCACAACCAGCAAGAGGAAATGAAGAGGCATCTCCTAAGAGGAAATATTTCTGGGTTTCAGATGATTGCCAGCACCATGGTGTCACCAGAGTAAGCTGAGATGTCACCAAAGAGCAGCAGCACATTTCCCAGCACAGGTTAGCTCATTTAGCCAGCATTCCCAAAAGAGAAGGATCTTGACTGGAATTCAAGCCATCCCACAGGACTGAGTGGGTTCATCCATGCCCATCCTCTCAACACTGGCATGCTGCTGTGCAGCTGTGTTTGACCCTGACCTGGGACATCTGTGCTCCTGGGAGGAGTCATTCAGCCTTGAGGTGCATCAGGGTGGCCTTTGGCCAGCCTACCCTGCTGAGGCTGCAGGACTCAGGGATGGCTTTGGGGTGCTTTGAGCTGAGGCTGTACAAAACTGTCCTAGTTCCAAGTAGCAATTCACCTGCAGGATCACAGCACAGGGCCCTGCACAGAGTCAGGCAGAAAAGACAGAGGTGGAAAGATTTTGCCATAAAGTAGGAGGCAAGGCAAACAGTTTGTTTTCTTCTGAAGCCATTCTTTCATCAAACAACTCGTATTCCTCATCCTGGCAGTAATTCCCAGCTACCAGTCAGCCCCTCTGGATTCACAAATGGCATGTGGAAAACACCGTAGCCGGTCATTTGGCCATAGCGTGTTTGCAATTTATAGCTGACTTCCTCAGAGCCCTGCTAAGTCACTAAGAAGCCTTGTGGTCTGAGCAAAGGTTTAGGAGCCAGGAAAATCTGGGATGAATCATTTGCTCACGCACTGGTGACCTGAGAAAATCCTTGTCTTGACCTCCTTGTGCCCGGGCTGTGAGAGCGGCCGCCAGGAGCCCTGCAGACATCAGGGGCTTGCCTGGCTCCAGCTAAGAGCCATCCCTGGCCCTGGCAGCAATCATGGAATGTGTGGAGTGTGTCCCAGAGCCGGGATCCCACAAAGCTCTCTTGATGGGGGTGCCAATCCCAAGCCCTTTGAAAGCTGAGAGAAGACTTTCAGAGGGTTCTGTGCATTGCAGCTCAGGACTCGCTCGCTTCCCTCCTGTCTGGATTTTGAATAGCTCATATAATATGTTATAAATGACAATTAAAACATAAAATGAAGAGGGGAGCAGATGGCTTCAGGCAACATTTAAAAATACCAAGACTATTTCTAAATGCAGATCACCAGATCCAAAACAGCCCTGGGCAGACTTAGCTGAAGGTTATTTGCTGGCCTGGCTGAAAGGACATGTGTGGTCTCCATCAGTTCTCAGAGGATGCTGTTAATAGGACATTTTCTGGCAAAGGCAGGAGGGGACACCCGGGACATGGGCAGTGCTGAGGACACAGACCTTCCCTCCTCTCTTTTGATGGGGGAGTAGTGACAAAGGATCAATGTCCCTGTTTCACCCTGAGGAAGATGCTCTGCTGGAGATTGGATCAAGGGAGAGGAGCTGTGCTGTACCCTAAATTCCCAGCCATCTTCTCCTAAGGATGTGGGTGCTCACACCGTGGTCATTATCTGCCACAACAATATCACAACCACATCACACTGTCCCAGCAGTGGCACAGCTTTGTTTCCTTCCACCTTAGCTGGCATAACTTCTGCCTCCAAATATTTGGCCAGACGGAGAAAATTAGAGGGACCCCATAAGATAACTTGTCACTTGCCTGGAAAAACAGTGTCTGTGAACCTCTGGCTGAGGGAAGGCCATTGGGAAGGGAGACGTCACTAATAAAACAAGGCAAAATAAAAGGCATCTGCAGGGAAAAAAAGAGGTAATCTGGCAGCACCATACCCGCCTAGATTTGGTGAGAATGCAGAAGAACCACATTCAGCCCCCAAGACAACTTCACATGTGTACTGCTTGCTTTGGAGGAGATGACCTGGAGAGGGATGGAAACAGCTCTGCCTCCACAGGCTTGGTGGCCAAATGGCCTGGCCACCACTCAAGGCCATGTGCTGAGACATGTGGGCCATTATTACAATGCCTGTGTTGCAGAATGAGCTTTGCATCCCAAGATTGCATTAGACTGGATTTCTCTCTCCTGGAAAAACGGGAACCAGCATGGCCCGTGGGGAACTATGTTTGTTTGGCCAGGATGTAGCACTTGGGCTGAAGAGGAGTCAGATGAGAACCAGCAGGCAGATACACTCCATGTCTTGTTCCCATGGAGACTTCCAGGCCAGGTTAGCTCCCTTTTCCAGCTCTGTGCCACAGAGGAGCAGATGGATAAAACTCTACACCCTGCACTATGCAAGACGTTTGAACAGATGATCACAGCGGTCACTTCGACCATTCTAATTAAGAGTTTGATTTTGCCATGCTAAAAACGAGCTTGATTATAACATGCTTTTGCTTTTCTTTTTCCTCTCTTGAACGCGCTTCCACCTCCCACTTTGCGCTGAGCCCGGAAGCAGAAGTATCATGTTACTGTGAAAGAAGCGAGTTTTGTGGTATTTCCATCCCATCCAGAGCCAGGAAACACAGGCAATTTTGTAAGACAGCTTGTACTCAGTAAATTTCCAGCTCAGTTTATATTTCTGTATTTATTTAGATTTGTGCTAACCATGTAAGAGAGCACTCATCCCAAGTGAGGTGCTGTGGACAAACTTGAAAAAAACCTCAGATTTCATAGACTGAAGGACCCTGAGCAACAGAGATTTCACTGGTCTGGTGAATCCTCTCTTCTGAAAAGACACTCAAGATTGATAAAGACATAGACAGCCAACTTCTGGTAACACTGAATCTTCACAGCAACTCAAAAGCAAACTTTTAGTAAATCCCACCAGTAAAATCACCATCCCTGACAACATTTTCTTGTAGCCTTGAGACCTTCCCTTGAGCTTTCTTCCTTCTCTTTCTTTTCCTGCACTGTAACACATCACGTTTCCAACTCACAGTCTGTGGCTAGGTGCACAATACCCCACTAGCATCTTCCCACATCCCAGCTGACAACCAGTGACCTGGACAGATGTTTACACCTGTGTGGGAAGAGCCATGACAGCTCCAGGAACCAAACTCTCCTCTCCTGACTCCTCCTTCAGCAGCAAGGCCCTGCCACAGGCAGCAGGATTTGCGTTCTGCATGGGACGGCAGCGCTCACACCAGCTCTGCTTGTTTAGGGCGGCAGCCAAGCTGTCCCTGTTCCTGCAAGCCGGTGCTCCCAAATTCCCCCAGGCTGGGTTGCGTGTGCGCAAACCACGGGCAGTCACACATAGCACGAACACCTCAGCTCCTAGAATGGAAGGATGAGGGGCTGGGAGGGGTTTTCTGGAAGCACTGGGAATTCTGCTGGCTTTATCAAATTGGGCTGGAAGCTTTCATGCCAGACAAAAGCCACCCTTGCAGCTCCCCGGTGGGCTGCAAATGGGCTTAAACCAACCCTGAAGCCAGCAAAAGTTGACATGAAAAAAAAAACACAAACTCTGAGCCAACTTCTACCATCCCAGACTGACTCATGACTGAAAATGGATTTTTTTAAACCTTGTTTCAAGGTTGTCCTGTGCTCTGCTGAACACAACTGTGGGTCTCTACAGCAGGGCCTGAGTTAATGCAGTTCCTGGGTGTTTCGTGCTGTAATGCTGGCAGGGCAAGGAAGAAGCGGCACGGAAATATATCCTTATATCTTTGGTAAGGGAGCAAGTGCTCCTAGGAGAGGATTGTGAAATTCAGACTGACACATCCCAGTTGAAGGCCATTACAGGAAATGCTGAAGATGTGCCCAAAATCCACAGCTTTTGTGGCAGCTCAGTGTTATTTGGAACAAAGCCTATAAATGTTGCAGATTTTGGGGGCCAGAAGGGGAAACTTATAAAGGGAATTGGAGCCTTTGGGCTGTAACTGGATCCTCACACTGCTCTTGCCATCTGGATGAAATCTGAATGGTGACAGGACCCACATAAAGCAGTGGCTGGGTTGACCCCACAGCCTAGCACACGGGTGTGTGTTGCCTTGGCAAAGGACACAGGACTGCTGCATCAGGGACGAAGAACATGCAATAACTTGCCAGAAAAAGGGCTGCTAGGAAAACCTCCTGCTTATGTTGAGTCAGATATTGGATGCTGATGGTCTACAACATTCAATCAGAATTTTTAAGTCATAAGGATGTTATGCTTCTACGCATTTTAGCTTATCAGGTAATGCCCCGTGGTCCAGGACACTCCCAGGTCTCACCTTACCTGAGCAGCAGCAGACAAAGGTGGAGACATGGAGAAAGACGCTTCCAGTACAAAAAGAAAGGTAACTCTTGGCTGTTTGCAGCAAGAGAAACACTCTGAAATAGCAAAGTTACAAAGGCTGCTTGTCTTGTGCCTTGAAGCTTCCTGCTTCGGCCTGAAAAAGTGCAGCATATAAATAGAGGGGGCAAGTGTGAGCTGATGATAGCAAAACACCACTGAACTGCCTCTGTTTCTTTTGAGACATTTTGAATGATTTTGTGCAAATTCAGGATGTTCAGCACAGGCATCTGCAAGCAGTAGTCAGGGTCCTACGGGCATCCTGGGACAGTGGAGGTTAGCAGCCTTAAATCTCAGCTTTCTCCCACAAAAATAAACTTGGCAGCCCTCCCCAGAAAATAAGCACATCGCCCGCAGATGCTTTTGTCACAGCAGCAGCAAAGATGGTGGAAAGGGAGGAGCAGAATTCACTCGCAGGCCAGAGCAGTATGAGCCAGTGACGAGGGAGAGGTTTGCTCCCTGAAACACCTCTTGAATTAAAATGTGCCTTGGGGGGAAACATTTTGAAATAGGAAAGCCTCGGCATTAGGTTCTCAGTCCTGCATGTGCTCCCCTTTGGGCTTAGAAGCTTGATGCTGGTTTGGGGGCTTTTTAACTATGACTGTAATCTTAGGTTGAAAGCTTGCTGCCTGAAACCCTGTTTTCTCTTAGGATATCCTTTTTGCAAAACCATCTAACCAACCTAATAGTAAACAAGCTCCTTTCTATTCAGCCTTAAAATCATACCAGAGAATAAGTAAGTTAATTCTACTCAAAACCTCGGTAAGTTGGTGGAACAAGTGCACAGGAGAAACAGCATGCTCTACTTAGGAGGATTTTTCTTACTAATTAATTAGCAGGAGTTTTCTCACTAAGAGGCCTTATTCTTTTCCTCATTAATATTGACTATCTGTAAAAAAAACAGCTGGGGAAAAAAAGAAAAAAAGCGCTTGTATGTTGTAGTTTACCAGCCACAAGTTTGTAGCAGGGGTCTTCCTTTTTTCACAAGACCACAGATTTCCTGAGCCCAAGTTTTCTCAGCTGAGAAATGCAGTGGTTTTAAGATGTTTGTCTTCCTCAATTCTGTCATACAGAGGAGTGGGGAAACCCTTGGTCTCTCTCCCAGTGAGAGAGTGTAACTTGAAAGTGTAACTTTCAGTGTAACTTGAAAGAGTTACACAAAAAACATTTAAAAAATAAAAGGAGGAAAAATGTGCAAAATATACTCACACAGAAAAGCCGGCATCATAGTACCATGGAATCATAAAGGTTGGAAAAGATCAGGCAGCAGCAGAACAGCAGAAACCTTGAGGCTGTTTGGCTCGAGCCTGCTCCTCTCCACCCATGACACTCAATCCCCCACGATCCTTGCCTCTGCCCACCTGCACCTAGGCCTCCCCTGGCCTAAACTAAGAGCACCCGAGCAAATCCTACAGCCAGCAACTACCCAGCCTCCAGGAAAAGCGGCATTCCTGGATCCATCATCCTGGACAGAGCAATGTGTGCCTGAAATAGAAAAACTCCTGGCTCTCCTTGCTGCATTCAGTTTCCATCCATTTAGGGCTGTAGAGCTGAAGGAATGGATGCACTCCCACAGGCTGGTCCCCCACTCACGACTGCCAGCCTGGGTTTATCAAACCAGAACACACATTTCCCCCCAGCCTTAGCACCAAGAATGAGACAGACGTATATAAAATGACACACTTTATTAAAAGTTACATTCAGCAGCAATGGACACATTTACTTAAGTAGATTTTAACTGTCAAGGAGCTTATAATTATAAATCTCTCTAAGGTATTAAAAGCTCTTAGATGTTTTAACTTCTTTGCAATCATTTCATATAAATAGGTAAGGTAAATGAAACTTGCCTAGGAAGAGGATACCCCAGCTACATTAAACAAAGACATACACATAAATATATGTATAAAACAATGATTTTTGTTATAAGCTCATTCATGGGGATATTCCACTATCTTTGAGTCTTGGGGCCTGGCCCTGCAACCATTATCCAGGAGCCTCCTGTCTGCCTTACCACGTGTGAGTGTACAGATTACTCACATGGACGAGAACAGAGCAGAGCCTAAATTTTGACAGAAACAGCAAAAATGTCGAAATTCTCAGTGAGATATATTTACAGTTTGTGAAAGTAGCATCACCTACTGTTACTGATTACGCAGTCTCTCTGGGAAGCTATGAACAGCAGGAAGGCACCGTGGCAAAGGCGAACCAGCATCTGTTCTCTCTTTGATTTATGCTGCAACTCTCCCTTCTGAGAGCAGGACCTGGGCTCCTGAGCCCAAGGGGACGTGATCTGGGGTGTGAGACACAGGGAGCACCGGCAGCACCCAACTGCAGCCCTGAGCTTGAGACACAAACCTATCAGGCCTCAAGTTCCTCCACTCCAGCAGCAGAAACTTCCCTTGATGTGTAGAGGTGCAGCTGCTTTCTCCGAGTGTAAACAAGAAAAGTGCCAACCAATTCCAGTATTATCCAACCACCCACCCCCCAATAAATAATGAGAGTTTAACTTATCTTATAATTGAACTGTGCTTTGTGTTTTAGAACCACATGTGTGAGGAAGAGGAAATTGCTGTTGCAACAGAAGCTGTGACTAGATCTGATTAACTGGATGAACTAATTTGAATTAATACAGCTACAGGGTCTGAGTCTCTAGCAACTTACTGCTGACTGTATGTTTGTGGGCAACTCCTTTGGCCATCACCTCTAACAATCAGGGTGCTCTCTGAACTAAGGCCAACAGAAAGAGATTTACTTCAAGTAAAATACACAAACCTCTGATTTCCACACTGTTTTTGAAGGACACAATTGAAGCCAACAGGAAATGTTTTAGTAGTAGAAGAAGATATAAATATATTGCTAAAATATATTAATTTTATCTCAGCCATATCACAGCCACAAAAAAAAAAAGGGAAAAAATGCCTCAATAATTGGTTTGAATTTGGGATAAAGAGAGTGAAATGCTCCTGCCTTCCCTTTACTCTAGGCCTGTTGGTTTGAATAGTGCCTTAACCAGGACAACACCATTTCTCCAGGTAGAAACTGGAAAATATTGACACCAATAGTATTTTTCCTTCAATCAAAATGGCTTTTATAACAAAATGAAAATTTTACAGGGGAAAATAATTGCAAAAATATTTTGGCTTAAAAAGTGTCTCCATGTAACAAGACGTGCATTTTCAAATGTGAGACAATCTGGTAACCAAAACCCACTGAAAATGAAAGTGAACTGAGAACACAACTCCCATTTGTGCCCCCCAAATTTATTTTCCTAAAAGAAAAAAGAGTGTCCTAGGGCCCTGTGGAAACCCTGTAACTTTTCTTTCAAGTCATCTCAAGAAATACAGGATAGAGCAGCTATCTGCACAGGTGACTCGCCTGCTACCTTTTGCAGGGCTGAGAGCTAGAAGAAGCTCCTGTGATATTGCCCTCCTGTTCCCCACCAGGCTTCCCTGCAAGTCCCTGGAAGCAGGAAGGGCAGGCAAAACCATCAGCCCATGATCTTTAGCTCAGAGGAAAGTTGGAATAAACACCATATTTATTTACTCAAGTCAACTCTTGCTGAAGATGGGTTTATGGAAGGTAATGACACCATTACAGTTCTGTACAGAAAGACATTTCTAAGCTTTTTTAAAAAATAAAATCCCATACACGCTTCAAACTACAGGTATAATTTTTTCTCCCCTGAATCCTCCATTGGAACTTGAATTTAAAACACAGTTTAACTCCTCAGTATGTGAAACCGCACGGCCACATTAATCGAGAACATTTGAAGCCAGGAGAAAGAAATCACTTCCAGTTATGTTGTCAGTGTTATGTGCATAATATTCCCACAGCTGTAGATCCATTGTGCTCCATGTTATAAATAAGAAATTGCATGGTGACAGCTGAAATTCAAAAGCGTTAATGTTTGTCTTTGCAACTCTTTTTCTATTTTTTCCTTTTTTTTTTTTCTTCCCCCAGTCTTTTGAGATTTCTCTCCTTTCCCTCCTAGTAGAAGTTACTTGAAGCAACATCACTGAACACGGACTGACATATTTACGGTAATTAAAAAATAGTACATGCCAAGCAAATATGACTAATGCTGCTATTTGGCAACTGAGCCAGAAACGACCTATTGATTCTGAGCCAGGCTGTGGTGTTTGCCTTAATGAACACCTCTCCTTCTCCTGGCTCAGCTCGGTTCTGCCAATGCTCCTGGGAGAAGGGAGCTCCCGGGACGTGGCCAAGCGGTGTCCCAGCCTCTGTCCCAGCCAGCCCTGGAGCTGCGGAGCCAAGCACAGCCGAGCCAGGCCAGGGAGGGAATACAAACGAGCTGCCTTGTAGCGCTCACATTCTAGGTTGTGGTCCCTCTCAACCATGAAAAACAGCTACAAATTGTTCCCAGAGCTAAACCACTTAACATCTTGGCACTTGGTTGTTTTTAACTTTGTAACAATAGGCACTGTTCACTCCTCTCAATCTCAGTTTTTTTATTCTATAATAAAGCAGGAATACTGATGAAAGGCTAGTCATGGCTTCTCCCCGTGGTATCAGGGTGGTGGCATGTGATGATTCACATGGGGTGTGCTTGATCCAAGAAAGCCCAGCCTCTGCTTATTCTTCCTTTGTTCTGTCATCTAAGGTGGAAAGGCAGAGAGAGACGAGTTGAGATTTTTCTTTTCTTTTTACTATTATTTAGCAGTCACAGAGCAAGATACATATAAGCAAAACAACAGGGAGTGGAATTCTTTTCTTCGGCATAGAAAATTACAAGTAAGGGATGTCTTTGAAGTGGGAGATCTGTTTCCTGCAAAGTATGGACATTTTATTCTCATTTATACATTATTCTTATCCCCCAGCACGTCTTACAGAGTATTATTTGTGCTGCTATTGCGTTGTGTAGCCCTGCAGAGGGTCAGCATCTGCACTTGGGGCTGTAGAATCACAGAATTAAAAGATGGCCCCAGCCACACAAAGTTTAAATTTAAGCCAGGAGAGAACAGATTCAGCCAGAGTGGGATGAAAAAAATCCCACCAGGATGATGTGGGTAAGCACAATTAGCAATGGTCTCAGCACATCCAGCCTAAACCTTTGTTGTTTTTTTCACAGGGAAAAGTTTTAAGGAGGGATTTGAAGGGGAATAATTAGATAACTCTGTCGATGCCACTGAAGTGTGTCCCATACAGAAAACACACATATGCTTTTCTGAAACTGTAATGAGCAAAGCAGAGGTGACCAGCACCTGTAGCAAAAAAGGAGCTGGCCTTTTTTGCCATGCCACGCCACGCCAGGCAGTGTGGGCAGAAGCATGGCTTTAAGGGAGGCTTTAAGGGAGGCCAGCAGCTTGTGCTCCATACAGGAGAGAAGAGGGAGCTGCAGGAGGGGCACCAACGCAAGGGTGACCAAGCAGAGCAACAGGCTCTGCAAATTGTTTGCACAAGGGCACTGCTGATGTTCTTGGTGGGGGAAAAACCCAAGGGCTGGACACAGGCGGCTTTTTTAACTCTGGGCTCCCATCAGTATGCAGCTATTCCTGGCACTACATTGCTTTCACTGCCGGGCTATGCAGCCAGCCCCTCATCCCTTCTGCAGTCTCCCCTCTGCCCTCACACACTCACTGGGACCATTTCATGACCAATTCCCCCTCAGAGTTTTCTCCTTACCTGGTCTCTGCTGTTGCTAACAGAATACAATTTCACTCCAAACCCCTATCAGTGTATCTACCCAGAAAGCTTGCTGGAGGGAAAGATATAACCTTCCTGAGACAAAAGTCTCTTTTGTAACACTGTCCTGACTGTGATTTGATGGAAGGCAGTGCCTTCACCCACACGTGCTCACTTTGCTACCACACAGGGCACTTACCTGTTCCTTGAGCTCAGCCAGCTGACTGGAAAGCTGTTTTATAAGGCTCATGGTTGACTCCAGCCTCTCTTGCAGGTTTCTGATTTCGTTTTGCTCACTGTCGCCTTCATTGCTAACCAGAGACATGGCTCTCATCCGAGGGAACCAGTCCAAATTCTTCTCCTACATGGGTATTAGAAAAATTAGCTGTGTTAGTAGGGGTTTGTGTGGGGCTACTAAGCTGAGACTAGAGAATGAAAGCTCAGGACTTCTGCTCAGTGGATGACACACAGCAAGTGAGCTTAAGCAGTAAATTCAGAAAGCATTTCAAACGAGCAGTTTTATTCTTAGTTCTCCTTAGCTACAAAGAAAGTACCAACTGGAAAATCTGTGTTCCCCACAGCTGCACCTGTATTGCAGTGTGGGCAGCATTGGTACATTCATCTGTTGCTCTGGCAGGCAGAAATGCCCCCACTGGGAAGACTCCTTCGGTACAGCAACCCCAGGAAAGCCTCAATGAGTGCTCCCCATGTTTTGCTCTTAAGTGTATGCAGGGACACATTTCCCTTCTGTCTCTTCAGCTTGCTGGTCTCCATCTATTTCAGCTTGTCCTTGCAGCAATGTCAGCAAGCCAACGCCAGGAAAACAAGAGCAGAGCCTTTCAGACCAGCCTTAAGCCCTTCTACTGGAAGAGCAGAAGGACCTGGATGCAGCTGCCCACAATAGGAGATGTGGGGTCCTGGGAATGGCTTAGGCTTCAACATGCTGTTCAGACTGTGTATCTTCGAAAAATGCAGGCACTCCACAGGCAGGGGCTAACCTGCACTGCATGAAACAGCACTGAGCCGGGTGTTCCTTTATCCATGGACTCAGGCTATGAATTCAGCCACGATAAAACCACTGTAAACAGATGATGTGACTCAGGAAGGAGCTGAGGATCTCCATGAGCCCGAGCTGTCTTCATGGCTCAGAGGCACAGATATCTGTGTGCAGGGCTTAACAGATGGAGAAGATGGAAGGGTGCAAGACTAGGAGGAGTGGCAGCCACATGGAGAGCAACCTGCTTTGCCCTGAGACAAAGGGAAGGGGACAGGTCCTGCATCGGGCGGTGCATTACATGCACACATCTCTGGCTGGCACCTTGCGGGCAGTGGGAGGATGTGGCTGGGCCAGGTGCACAGGGTTTTCAACAGGGGGTGCCTCTCTGGACACGTCCACTTGAGAAGAGAGGCAGAATGAGCTAAAGTGTGTTTCTTGCAGTCCCCCGAGCTGTGAACAGCCCCACACAAATAGCGCTGTGTTGAGAAAGGTGCTCTTTCTGAAAGTACACCAACAAGATACCTGGAAGGCAGGAGCTCTGCTACTTAAGTTGTCCAGGTATTTGGTAAAGTTTTAAGTCCATCAAACTGATCATAGCCCTAGACTTTGCCTCTACTTTTCCTATGAAAATAGAGAAGGCAGTGATGGTTCTGCAGCACTCACAGCTGGGCAGCTCAGGGCAGCCATGCCTGAGCAGAGTCTGGGAGGGCTGGCCCGGCAGAGCTGTGAGCATGGGATACACCAAGGCTTTATTGTGCTTCCAGGAGGATTTCCTTTCAACTCTGCAGTGCTCTGCCCTGATCACCAAACCCTCCCCCCCTACAGCAGCATGATTTAGAAACAACCAAAATAAGCCTGGGTAAGCATGGAAGCACTTACAATACTCACATTTGTCCACTCTTTGTGTTAGCCCAGTTCCCTCTGTTAATCTGGATAAGACTAAATGCAAAGCTGTATGAATTTTAGCTTTTTTTCTTCTTTTTAACTCAAAACTTCCACTGAGCTTTTGTCTGGTTGTGCTGGTCCTGTCACTACATCAACAAAGATGTCCAGGGAGCAGGAGCGTGCCCCTGGGTTGCATTTTGCAGCCCAGGGCTGTCAGCCGTGGGCATCGGTGTAACGAGGCCTCTTTGCTCGCTGCTCACTTCTCGAGCCTCATGATCTCATTATGACAATTTACTGTGGTTACGCATGATGCCATTTTCAATGGGTCATAACTCATTCAAATCAAAACCTGTTTTCACCAGCTCTGCTAGTGAGCTGGAGAGGAGTGCACATGACTCTCCCTGTGGATATCCCCAGCTGACACGCGGAGAGGGAGGCTCCTGTTTCTGCCACATGCATTCCTGCTTACAAGACCAGCATTCATCTTCCACCAGTACATGCCAATATTTATTTTAAATTTATTTTGGCTAGGATGTAGCAGAGCATTCATCACGTGCCTGGTGTTGAGCACAGGTGTACTCATTTATACTAAGCTTAGTTTGTACACAGTGCCTTTCTGGATCAATGCCTTTTTTTTCTTTTTTCCTTTTTTGCAAAATGTTTGCCAGCAAATTTGTCTGCCACTCCAGGCACAGAACTTTAATTCAAGGCAGCTACAGTGAACAGATCTGCACTTGTACCTGAATGTTTCCTGGAAAGCTCTGGTATCTGCACCCATTACAGCTCCTCCTGCTTTGAAGCACCTGAAGATACCAAATGCAAGGCCATAGGAACCAGCTGAGGGAACAGGAGCCTTTTCAAGCCTCACAATAACGCCAAAGTTCCTAAAGCCAGGCTGCACAGGGAGAGCACTCTCAGACTCCACCATCGTGGTTCCTCTGTTTGCCGAGTACTGCTGCCAGGATTGTGAAATGCACTTTGCTAGTTTTGTTTTTTTCCATCTGCCACTCCCTCGCTTCTCCAGGACACAAGGCAGAGACCGTGGGCTGCTTTGGAAAGATTTTTGTGGACTGACCCTGCACCATACTGCAGCATCCAGAGGAATCCATGGGGATGCCAGACATCTTTGGCTCTCCTGAGGCTCCCAGTGTCACCTGCTTCCCTTCTCCTCGGCATGACATTACACTGCCTGGAGAGAGAAATGGCCAGGAGCAGCTGGAGACAGCGATGGAACACTCAGCAAGCACCTCACTCGCTGCCCCACGATGCTATGGAGCACAGGGAGCAGAGGTGGCTCCTCAGCTGGAACCACCCTGCACTACGTGCCAGCTCATCTCAGCCACCACGAGCCCCAGAGTCACGGGACTTCAGCAACAGCCTCTGCTCATTCATGCGTGCCCAGTTTTTGCCTTCCTAGAAATGCTGTGATAATCTTTTTCAGGAAAGGAACCCAGGTGTGGTTAAGTTACAGAGTTACAGACGAGGAAAATCTGGGCCTTTTGTTTTTCCAAAGTATTATGGAGGATCAAGCAAGGACTTGATCCAAGTTCTAAGAGAAGCTGATGGTTCACATGGACCAGAGACCTTATGAAAAGATGCTGCTGACTTTTGTAGGTGGCAGAGAGGCAACGGGTGAAACACCTGCCCACAGGTCCCACTTGGAGTCCTAAGAGCTGTGTTAGGTACAGGCCTCTCGGTTCTCAGCTGCAATACACATCTAGTGAAAAAGTGAAATCAGTCCAGCTGTGTATTTTTGTCATGCAAAGGATCAGAAAGATTCAAAATTCAGTAGGAGACACATTATAGCCTGCCAAGCTGTCTTTAGATTAAAAATACTTATCTAGCTTTCACTGATAGTTCCTTTATAGAGCACATAGCAGGCACTTTCCCTTGCTGAACAACACACTTTTGCTAGTCAATATAATCTTATTTTTTCACTGCATTATGAACTGCAGGACTTTATTAAAGGGCAGCATGAAAATCAGCTTTGGCAGACAGCTCTGTTTGCTGAGTCTCTACCACAAACAAAAAGCAGTTGGTGCAGTGGACAACAAACTTTTGATTCCAAACCTTCCAGGATCCAGAAGGCAAGTTGGACAATGCTCCTTGGTCAAAAATTTCAGTGTTCACGGGGGAACACGCACTCTTGTGACTGCTCAGCAATGGGAAAGCTATTTTTAGTTCAAGGTAATTGCTTGCAAATTAACTGGAGGTCATTAACATGTTTGTACAACTCCGAACATTTGTTCTGGGACTTAAATGTTTATAGGCTCGGTCCAGGGTTCACCTTGACCAACACTTTCATGCTGTAATGTGCAGGAGTGCTGCTGGGGGTGTGCAGGATGTTGTCTGTCACGCCTTAACCATTACTCTTAGAAATCCAACCATTTTGCCCAGGATAGCATTCACTCAGAAATCTGAACGCTGCCTGGAGCCAAGAGGCAATTTGGAGGAGGAAGACAGGCTGCTGGTAGGGAGCAGGGCAACCTCTGCAAACAGCTGTCACGGGACTCAATCAACAGCCACCAGGTTAGCCTGAGGTGACACAGCTCGAGCTTTAATGAGCTCACAGAAGGTGAACTATGTGGACGGATGCTTTTAAATGAAGTAGCTGCCCGGACAAATAATTAATTGTGAAAAGGTACCGAAATCTTCTTTCTAAACAACCACGGTTTAAGGCAGTATGTTGTTAGTTGTTATTGTTATTTTGTTCTTGCACAGGACGGCAGCAATTCACAGCCCACCTACGGATCGCAGCATCTTCCTGCTCCACACTCTTTCCGCAAGCAGAGCTTGTGCCTCACAGGATCCATATTTAAGCAGACATCTGTGTCCAGGGCACAGCGTCAGCCAGACAGGAAAGCTGCAGGGATAGAAAGGAGCTGCAGCCTCCTCTCCACCAGTTCAGCTGGGGGAAAGGGAAAAAAAAGGGAAAAAAGGCAGGTGGAGCGAGCCAAAAGGCTGCGGGCCAGAGAGGCTGCACACAAGCAGAGCAGACATTTGGTGTGGCGATCCAGCGCACTCACTTCCTCCGTCTTCCCCCTCGGCTGGCGGGGCTCCAGCCACAGGCACAGCTCCCCTGGGGCCAGACCTCTGTGCGAGGGCTCTGGGTACACATACTCAAGGTGCCCACGGTGAGGGCACAAGCCTGAGAAATCACAGGGCTTAGGGATTTGCTCCTCACGCTCACTGAAAAACCTCAAAGCCTCTGTCCTGGAGAGGCAGGCTCAGAGCAAAAGTCTGCGTCTGCCTCCTGGAGTTTTCTGCACAACTCTCCCCTTCCCTTCTGTGGGCTTTCCAGGGGGATGGCAGAGCTGTGGGATAAAGTCCTCCCTTAGGTAAAATATTGCCATTTTTCTGACTTTGCTGGCTCAGGTTGAGCATGGATGGAGGAAAGACTGAAGAAATCTGTTTAGAGTTTCTATACTTTGTACGAAGCCTCTCTTGAGCCATCCCTGTCCTATCGGCACAGCCAACTGGTTTCAATCAAACTCTCACACTGAGCTGAAGCCATGCCTTCGGAGTAATTGGCAGAGGGATGTTTCTTTAGGAGGTGCTGGTTTCACAAGCTAGCAGCAAGATGGATCAGCTGCAACCAGCAAGAAAGACTGGGCTGAGCCTTTAAAAAATAGATTACTAGATAACAGTGTGAGAAAATAGGTCAAAGAGTAGGACAAGGGAGATGAAGTAGAGGAGCAAAGGCAGCCTAATGCACACTTTCAGCCGGTGCTACTGCATGGGCCGTGAGTGCCATGCCGCTGTCAGCTGTGCCAGACTTATTTCTCTGCACACTCTAATGCCGTGGCTCTCAGCCCTTTACACCCCGTGGCCCTTATTGCAACATGAAAAAAAGACCTTTCAGGACTTCCCTCCTATCTGTTCACCAAGAAAAGTTGTGACCACTGCTCGTGACTCCTCCTGGGCTGCGGCCTGCCCTGCTGCACGCACCAGGGCAGGGAGTGGCCTCCGTGTACCCCAGCCCACAGTTCTGCAAGGATCCTTCTCTCCTTGGTGGCTCAGCGAGGATGTCACCAGGAGGGCTGTGCCCAAGCAGCAAGGCTGAGGAAACAGGGATGCTGGAAATCCTCTTGCACCTCAGCTAGATGGCTGCTGAAGGGTGCACAAGAGGAGCGTGGACATCGATCACCAGGAAGGTTTGCTCTGGCGCCTTCACATGCTGTGCTGGGCTGTCCTAGAACACACCTTTGTGGGCAGGCAGCAATCACAGCAGCAGCCCCCAAAAAGGGCTCCTACAGCTTTAGGAAGACTGAGCCTCTTTAGAGAGACTGTAGCCCCTCAAGTGCCCCTTTGGGGTGGTAAAACTCTGCTGCACTGAGGAGGGACCCTGCTGGTCACCCCGCGACCTCCAGGGCTGAGGAGTGGCGCTGACAGTCCTCTGTGTCCTCAGCATCAAACAAACTGGACATCCCTGCTCTCCAGCAGGCAGCCCCTGCCCTTTCAGGCACGAGAACAAACACTCTCTTTTTCTGGGTCAGCACCTTGAATAAATACTTTAGCACTGGGTACAAAGAGATCTTTTTACTGAGAATTATTCTGTATGTCTGAAATGCAAATAAATCCAGACATTCCCTTCCCAAATGTGCTGACCATACAAACAGAGAGGGCTCGGTCCAAATGACCTTTCAAAAGCTATTATTTTTTTTGTCTAGGGATAGAGTCTGCTCCTAAAAGTCCAGAGTTACGTAGCTCCTATAGCCACCTTAAAAAGGGATTTTAAAGATTTAAGCTATCATGTGTTTTAGATGACACAGGACAATAACCACTTTGTGATTCAATCACAGACAATAATAATTTGGTTCAGTGCATGATTCAGCTAATCCACAATTTGATAAACGTTCATCCTAAACTACAAACCCAAATAGCTTTCTGCAAATCCTGTTTGATACTTTAATGTTAAGACTGTGTTTGATAAGCAATCTGTGCTGTACAAGAATATAAGGAGGGAAATTAATAATTGTTATGCATCTATATGCATCCACAACAGTAATTTAAAAAAAATAAAAATAAACCTTGGCAATTACAGATAAATCTTTATGCAACAAGAAAACTAATAGGTTTGGCTGGGTCTACACTGGATACATGCTACAGCTCCCACAGCTCACAGAAAAATAGAAAAACCTGTTACCCCCTGAAAGAAGGTGGAAACCACAACACTGCCTGCTTTAGCAGTGTCATTGATGCATTTACTTTCATTTTAACTTGGCTGAATGTTTTCGAGGGCTGCAACAGAATCTATCACTGTAATTCTGAGTTCTTCAAGACTGATATCCAGGCCAGGCTGGATAAATGTCTCAGTGTTTCTGTATCAGCATTCCCACTTACGATATTCCTGCAAAAATTATGGTGAGAAATGATAATAAACCCCAAATTGCGAAGAATTTTCTCTGATGCTCTATGGGGCAGTTTCGACACTTGAATTGAAGCTCTGTAAAGGACAAGCACCACAATATTTCTGCTTATCAAACACACCTCAGGGACTTGGCATTTACCTCCAAAAGATGGAAACAATCATGAAAGTAATTTTTTCCAGTCAGGGCCGTAAGTTTGAATGTGCTCTCACACTGCTGTTGTGGGCAAGCCACATGCCAAGAGCAGGTCCATGAGTCACAGCATGTCCCTAGGGAGGCAAAGGCCACCCTGACCCGGGCTGCAGCAGGCAGAGAGCAGCCACGCAGGAAGGGATCTCACCTCAGCAATTCTGCCCTGGAAGGTGGAGAGCAGAAACCAAACAAAGCAGCTTTGCCTATGAGATGGCACATTCCATCCACTGTCCAGGTGGAACCCAGCAGGTGTGCAGGCACCATAGGAACTCACAGGAGAGTCACAGCACAGCTCCTGTGTGCTTGGAGAGCATCAGAAGACCCGCTTGCTTCTCATTTTGTCCCTTCCCCATGGCACATTTCTGAGCTGCTGCTTTCTTCTGCTGTATCAACTGCTCTCTCCCACCTTATCCCTCTGATAGCCTTGATAAATTATATCCTTCTGTGCAAATCTTCAAGAATCCCAGCACTACCATCAACACATAGGATTTGGTCCATAATATTTGCGCCCTTAAAATAGATATAATTATATATTTGTGTAAAACATGACTTTATTTTTCCACATTTCTATGTTTTCATGTTGTTAGTGTTACAAGACATACTTTAGGAAAAACACTTCAGATTATTCATTTAAAATAATTGAATTATTTCTCATATAATCCCTGGATCTCGTGCATAATGAAACATCTGGTACAGAGGTTAGAAAATAAATGTTCTTGGCTTTTTTTTTTCTTCTTTTGTTAACCAGATGTTGTTGATACAAAACACAGAACTGTAAATCATAGCCTGCATGTGGACACAGGCTGTCACTACCAAGCAGAAATTTACTGTGGCTAGATAGAGGTTTGAAACAGCAATGAATCACTGGCTTACTAACTTTGCTCACATGGGTATGGTTTCGATATCCTGACATTAGGCACACATGTCCTTAAAGAAGGGACCTTGTAATGGCAGCCCGGGAGGCTCTGGTTCAGTTCCAGCTGTCTCGGTGTGGGAAGCTCAGCGTAATGCCAGGGCAGCAGGGGAACGTGACAGGTCTCTGTGCCCTCAGGCTGCTGAGGGCCCGGGCTCACGCTGTGGAACCCTGCAGGCTCAGTTGCCCCAGCACCACCCAGGGCACTCCTGGCACAGCAGAGGGGTCAAGCTGCCCATGCAGCCCCGGCTCCGCCACCAAAATGCCTCCAGCTCTAACCTGTTCCTCCCACTGCTTGCCCTGCTGCTCCCCACAGCATTTCAGTGAATTCACCTTTGCTTTGTGGGCCAGGACCCCACCGAGCCCCACAGCAGCGTCACTGCTTCCTATTGGCTTTGTTCAGAGTGACCAGAATTCCGGTGCCTCTCCGGCCCCTTGCCGTTCCCACTCCCACACTGCTTGCACCAGCAGGCTGAAGCCCCTGCTTCTACCATTCATCTTTTAATATTGATTTTCCTTCATGAAACATGCCAGCAGCACACTTCAGACACTGAACTCCAGACAAAAGCCAGCGGCATGAATCCCACTGCAATGTAAATGTACCCTGCAGCACCACGCCACGGATGATGTCTCCTCCTTAGACACATATGTACCATCCAGCTGGTGAGGACACCACAAATTTGGACCTGCTTTTGTCAATGTGCCTGCTGGTTTGATCCAAAGGATGAGGTTCTAACACCAGGGTAAATTCCAAACCACGACCTCTACTTCCTAGCTTTTGTAGCACAGGATTCAAGACCGTATTTGTTGCCATTTATGTTTTGGATTTTGGTTTTCTTTTCATATTTAGCTTTAATTCTCTGGTCCTGTCACCTTGTATTTTGCAAATACTGTCCATTTCCTGGCTTTAGCTTCAATTTGGTGCAACAGAATCTTTGGGAAATCCAAAGACTCAGCTGGAGAGTTGTTTTTCAGAGGCTCGGGACTTGACCTTTTTCTCAGCTCTACACAGGCAGAGCTCCACTGATTGCAGTGCAATTGTTCTGGTTTAGGACACTGCCAGAGTTGAGGCATTCTGAATCCTGATCTGAATGTTCACTCTGATGTATTTTGCACATGGGGCAGTATGAAAGGACAACTGAAAGAACAACATTTCCTTTGAAAATTAGTAATTATTGACTCTCAACACACAGAACAGTTTTTTAAGCAACGACACAATAATGCACATACCTTACACATGCACAGAATCATGGAATCATTCAGGTTGGAAAATACCTGGAAGATCACAAATGCATACACTCGAGTTCCACCCAGAGGAGGGGATTAAGATCTAAGTTTCTCCACTTGACAAAACAACACCAAGCAATGGCCACCTTCCAGCCCCATGGGCTTGGACACTATCAGCCTGCTCTCTGACCCCTTGTTCTGCTCAAATGCTTACCATGGATTCCTCTGCACAGCAAGAACAACTCCTTGCCCATGCAGGCACGATGGCCAAGGATTGGCCCCATAGCAGGTCTGGCTGCAGCACAGACCACAAGGTGCCACCTGCCCACTGGGATGGAAGCACAAAGCTCTTTTACTCCCTTCAGGAAATAGGTGGGAACCAGTAAAACTGGGGCCTCTAGTTATTCAGATTTGTGTCTACTGTGGGTTGTTTTCAAGGCTGCAGGCTTAGATCAATAAAAGAAAAAACCACCATGGTACTTTGTGACCCTTTATCTGCCTATACCACATTTTCATTTAGTGCTTTTGCTAGGAAATATTAAAATGTGTCCTCTGTACAGATCTGCGTTTTCTTTTATTTTTTCTTTTTCAGTCCAGCATTTTAAATGGTTTGCTCTGTTTCGTTAAACTGAATTCTCACTTGAGAACAAGCAGATGATTGGTTTCACAGGCCCGAACTTAGGATTTTCCTTCAGCATCACCCAGCAAAATGAAAACCAGAAACTAACCATTTTAATCACATGTGTATAAAATACACAGGGTTCATTTAACATGATTTAAAGTTGCCTGTTTGTTTTGGAGGCTCTTTAGAGCTCATACTACCCCAAACTCACAGAAGTGTAATGTGATTCCTGATCTATTGAATTTTAGAGGATGGCTGTAGTGGGTTCCATTATATATAAATTGGATGCGGCCAATTTACAATCCCCGATATATACTTTTATCTCAAAATGCCCTGTGAGGCAATTGTGTAAAGTACTTTATCAGGGATTGTTGTTGGTTATATTGCAAGAATTCATGATGTAAAAAATACATCAATGTCATTTAAATTGAACGAAATAGTTCCCTTTTTTTTTCTTGTAGAGCATTTTTAACCATCTTCTCAACAAATTTGTTCAATAAATACTGTATGAAACAAACATTTTGCACTTTGTCCCACAGATGCAATTTGCCAACCTGATTGATTTCTTTCTCTACAACTAATCTGATTTCTTTAGGCGATACATCTTCGCTTTTATTAAAGATGATGCAATCTTAGCTTTTTATCATACACACATCCACCATATAAGCAAGAGAGAAGATTCTGCAAAGCAGCATTGCAACTAAATAGAAAAGCCTGACACGGATCTCATAAAGCTGATCCCAAAAGATAAATGGCACGATGAGACCAAAGTTACACAAATTCAGAAACTCAGCCATGCAGAGTAATACGGACCAGTGGATTTTTCCTCCCGTTACAGAATCAGCAAATGAGTAACTTCACCATATCTGTAGCACCTTGTAAATCAAGCTCACACCAGTGTTGCACCAAATTGCCTGAAATCTTGCTGTCTCTGCAATGTGAGAAGTCAGAAGCAGAACTACATCTTTTCTAGCCTTTCCCTGGTTCATATCTTGTAGAATCTCACTGATACGTTTTTGAGTCCCAACAACTTTAGGCCTATTTACTTTTAAATGGGGTTCCTGGTAAGGCAACAAACTCATCTCCTTGTTCTTTTACTGACTGCCCTCACGTCTTTGGGGAACCCCGTAGTCCTTCCCTTTCTCAGCATCTGCAGTTATCTGCTTTGACTGTGGACACATTTTCAGTCTCTTTCCCATTCAAGCAGCCAGAGGCTCAGTAACACTATAATACAAAGAGCAATAATTGTTTTCAAATGTTGCAATAATATTCCCAAACAGCACTGAAGTGTTTTGTGTCTATTGCTTCCCCCATTGAGCAAAATCAAATTATTTCAGTTGACACGTTTCAGGATCTGCTCATCACATCGTTCCTCTGGGGTTCAACTTCTTATCACTAACTGTGATCCCAGTTAAGGTCCAGCTTTCACTCACAAAGCCCTGTGCAGCCAGTCCCAGGAGAATGAGGGCTCTGTCACTGCCAGGATTTTAAGTGAAACAATAGGTGCCTATCCAGTGCCTTGGAGAGCCATTCCATCACTTGGAATCACAGACTAAAGGTCTGCCCACACACACAGATCATCTCAAGCCACAGGCTTCTTTAACAAAGGGATAAAAGATGGCTTTTGCAGGCTGCCTGGAAAGTTAACAGCTCCAGTCTCTGGCAGGTAGATGCGGGAGTGGATTCCAGCAGGGAACTGCAGCCTGTGTCCTGCCAGCAGCGCTGCTCAGCTCGAGGGCGCTCCAGCTGGATCACCTCCACTCCCTGTTCCTGGGGATGTGTGAGTTTCAAGGAACACAGCCTCATGTCCAGACCCCTCCTCGAGTTTTTAAGGCCAGCAGCAAGCAAACAAACAGGAACCCAACTCGGCTCATTTATTTTAATTTGCAAATTGAACAAGTAGAAGTTGGAAGGAGGACAAGGAGGCTGTGACTACACTGTATTATCAAGGCAGAACTCATCTTTGGAGCAGAATCTTTGAAGCCTAAATAGACAGGTGGCCAAATCTTGAAAATACAGAGGAAATCAAGCTAAGGTTACAAATGAGCCACAGCATCACAGGGGCCAAAACTACTAGATCTGGGCAGCAACAAGCCACTGATTCTGGATCTCAGAGGGGGAAAAACTCCTAAATATCAATTAATACACTTTTGAGGAGGCTCTGCTCTGTAACTTGAAATTACATCACAGCTGTGAACACAGCAGTGGTTTCAAAGGAAGGTGGGAAATTGACAGGGTTGTGATGGTGCTTTAGAAGGTAACAAGAACGTGAGGGGCTGAGCAGAGACAACAAGTTCTGTGCCATGGCCATTCCCTCCCCAAGGTCATCACCATCCCCTCGCTGCACACAGCAAATGTGCCTGTGCTGCAGCACCTGCCCTTGATATCAAGCTTTCTCCTGCTCCAGCTAATGGCGTCATTTCTAAGGAGGCAGGATGAGATCTGTGGCTTTCTGTTCAAGCAGCAGCAGGATGATTAATTTTGCCTGTCTGAAAAGGATGTGTATAAAGATAAAACCCCTGAAACCTCAAGCTTTTGCAAGAAGGTATCCAAGGAAGTCCACCTTTCCCTTTATTTACCCATGTCTCATGCATCACTGAGCAAAGCAAGGCAACTAAATTATTTATGGCAGACCAAAGAGCCCATTGCTGGAAGATGCAGAGCCCTTCAAGTAGAAAAGAAGATGCTCAGCTCTCCTGAAGAATAGGAGCTTTGTGCAAAGATGCAAAGTCCTCACGTGATGCTAACTTTTCATGCCTTGAGAAACACAAATGAGCATTTGTGCATAATTAGGCACGTTACTCTGATTGCTTATCTTATGAAGTGGAGAGGGAGGTGTTCAGCACTTTAATAAGATAATAACGTAGAGGCAAAATTATATAGAGAAGCAAAAATAGCAATGGTCTTCTCACAGAAATGAACATTATTTTTGAGCAACAAGAAAAGCAACAACAGAAAAATAACTCAATACCTAGCAGCAGAAAGAAAAGTGGCTCAGTTTATTCTGTATGTGTAAAACTCGGGTAGCACTTGGATATATGAGGTAGAGAGACCTCCCCTCATATACCCAAGTAGTGGTTGGACCTGTGCAAAGCCCAGTTTCAGTTCTATTTTTGTGACTCTATCACTCAGTGGTGATCGCTCTGAGATTCTCTGTGGATTTGGGGCAGGCCTCAATGCAGAAAAAGGACTTTCTCTGGGACCTGGTGCACCTAATCCAAAGCCCTGGACTCCTCACAGGGCCTGTGTCCACGTGGAAGGACACAGGGAGCTGCATTGTCACTCACTCTCCTATTTTGAGCACAACAAAAAAATGTGAGCTGTAAATCATCTATTTAGGCATATTTCTTTAATTGCTTATTTTATGAAAACCCAACTGCAGACAAAACCAACACTGCATTTCCTTGGAAATGAGCCTATCTGCGAGATCTCAGATCTTATTTAGCAGTCGGCTTTTGTGCTCTTGGTGTTACTGCCATGGTAAGTAATTACTCATAACGTGACA
The DNA here is from genome assembly GCA_013398075.1 of Notiomystis cincta. Taxonomy (NCBI): domain Eukaryota; kingdom Metazoa; phylum Chordata; class Aves; order Passeriformes; family Notiomystidae; genus Notiomystis; species Notiomystis cincta. The sequence continues at coordinate 24,780 of VZRX01016755.1, read as the reverse complement.
TGCATCGTATCAGCCTTTTAAAAGTAATTAAGAAAAAGTTGCATTGCTTAATGATATGTACATACATCTCATCCTTGCAAGTTTGGCTTTGATAACATCTGCTAGTTTTTGGAGCAAAGCCAGTCTCAAAAAGTAAAATAACCCAGCCCTAACAATGGGAGCATTATTAGCTTCCCAAAAGCTATAAACTCCATGCCTCACTCCAGCACAACATTTGTTTGCCTGAGTCCTGTAAGGATTTTAAAGCCTGTGAGTTGCCAGATCAGAAAGTTCATATTGAACTAGAACTTATGATAATGAAGAAGCCTCAAAAATACAGTTTATTTATAGTGAGCCAGTTTAGGAGCTGCAGCTCACTGTTCCTGGCAGATTCAGCTGCAGCAGTTGAAGGGGTCACCCCAATGAGCTGGTGCCCTTTCTCCCTGCTGATATTATCCCCCCTATACAGGGCCAGCAGAACTGGGACCACGTCCTCTCCTCAACCAGTGCAGTTCAGACTGGCGTGACTTCAGTGGCCATCAGTTTTCACATTAGTACTCTGGGCTGTGAACTGCAGCAGCTCAAGAGTGAACAAACACGTTCCTGGTCCTCTGCCCTCTGCTCTCGCTGTGGCAGAAGGGTCTGGTGGACATCTGGGGGAGGAAACTCCTGGAACTGTCTGGGATGAATCACCAGAGTGCATGTGAAAAGCACACAGAGTGTCTTCCCGAGATCCCAAGTGCCTGTTCTGCAGCATTCATGCTACCATGGATTGACATTTCTCTTCTCTAGGTCATTCTCTCTACCCATATGCTGTATTGTGACCCTTGGATGTAATAAGAATATCTACAGAACTAGCTGAGAAAACTTTTACCTCCAAAATTCAAAAGGGTGATGGATAACAGCATAGAAGCATTTTGGATGTCAGAACTTTCTTTCTTCCTTCTCCAAAGAAGCTTTATTTTAAGAGCAGAGGTCAACAGCCCTCTTAGTACATACTATTTTATTGCGTTCTTTGACAAAAATCGACAGCAGTAAAGAACAGCTTGTTCCACAAAACTCCATGCTGTCAGCATGCCCTTCCCCTCTCTGTACAGTGCTTTCTCACTGTCTCCACCTCTCCTGCCTGAATTTCCCTTGGAGCTGCCTCCCCTAGAAGCTCCAGGTGGTCTGCTTGGGGATGGCCGCTGACTCTGTCAGACATCAGGGGAGCACACCAGGGTCTGGCATCAGCGGAATGCCTTTTGCTCACTGAGTAACCCTGGAGCAACCTCTCCCAAGGTGTGAGGGGATGGGCAGGCAGCCTCCTGACCCGCAGCTGTCGGGCTCTGTAGGCGCCCTTGGCTCCTACCTTGTCTGTTTTGACAATCAGCTACATCTGCTGGGGTTGGCTAAGATGAAAAAAAGCCCCTTTGCAGGGTGTGGCAGGGGCTGTACACAATCAGCTCTGGCTCCAGGAGGGAGCTTGTCCCCTCGCCCTGCTCCTGTACCGGGAGGGTCACAGCCTCATGGAACGGCTCTGGCCACAACCTGACCCCTGGGAGCAGCCAGAAGCTGCCATGGCTCACATCACACCTCCCCTCCCGAGGTGGTAACATGGCAAAATGCAGAGCAGTGAGGCAGGAGAGAGGAGGATGCTGAGGAAAAAGGGCTGGCGCTGCCCAGCACACAGCATGGGCAGAATGACAACTATTGTGAGGCTTCTCAATAGCTCATTTGGCATTATTCCCAGCGCTGCTCTTGAATCTAACACCCACTTCTGGGTATCTAAAAGAAAAAGAAGGCAAAACCATGAGGCTGAAGGCAGGAAGAACAGAAACAACAGCATCGGCTCAAAGGAGCACAAAATTCAGCCGTATTTTCAAACTTCTGTATTTAAAAACAGCAAATAAAACAATCAGAATGTTTCAAAAGGGGAATGCATTTTTCCTTGTGACATGGCTAAATACTTCTTTTACTTAATAATTTAAAAGAAAAATAATAATGAAAATAAAACCTGACACCTTCAAAACATTTCAAATAAAGCAGTTAAAATTTTTTGTCATGCAGCCAATGCCAGGTCATTGCTGTGCCACAAAAGTGCTTTTAAAAGAACTGAATCAGAAGACAACTGTTCAGACTTTCAGGCTGGTGTTGCTCAACCTGTCTCTACTGCTTCCTCCCTGCCTGGGAATAAAAGGTTCATCGTCCCAATGACCGTAACGGAGAATAGGAGAACAGAACCTGTAATTTCCCAGCAAAGATTGCCTTGCTTTAGAGAGATGGTCCAATTCATGGCAGTACCCTTTACTCCTAGGAGCATAGGCTGGGTTTAGAGCAGGTTTTGGCTGACTGAGGAGTTACATAATTGCACAATTACATCCAATTACATTATTAGGGTAAATAAGTAATAATATAATTAGGTACTGTAATTATGTATTTATGACAGGTCACACTAATGCTGATAAAAGCCATTACAAAACTTGCTAAGAACCGTGGGCAGAGCACGCGAGAATGAAACTTTCAGGGCTTTGTTTGCTAAGTCTTTCATTCTTCCAATGGCCAAAATAATTAATTTAATTACTACGCCAATAGCCTTTTATTTTTGCAAATGAATGGAGGTACAAATCGTAGGCTAATTCATATCTCTGTTGAGTTGCAAAAAAATCAGTAGCTAATCATATCCTTTTTTTTTTTAACCTCCATATATCTATTTACAGCTACCAAAGCTTGGGTGAAATATGTGTGTGCAAATTACATCTCAGAAAAGTGAAGAATAGAAGTTTGGATATTAACCTTCATTGTTCCAGTTATCATATTAAATTTTCTCCTCTGACAAATGGACACAAGGAACATTCAAAGATTGCTGTATTGATGTCATACAAGTTATGTGCATCTCTGGGTCAACTGTGTCAGATAAACAGGTTTTTTTTCTACAGGAAAGAAAATTGAGCAGGGGAATCATTCATGCAGGTTCCCAGTGCAAACACAAGGCATGCAGCCAGCTTTTCGAAGTTTCTGTCTCCTCAGATATTGTATAATACCTGTCTGATTTCATAAAAGAGGCCTGGAGAGCAAACAAACAATAAAGTCTACTGCCCTGTTTTAATATTCATTAATATTTCACTCAATAACTGATAAAAGATAGTGTGCAAGAAGAAAGGGCAGTGCTGGAAGAGCTGAAGTGCTTTATTCCCACCAACATCTCCAGAAAGCTTGAGGTGTATAAACTTTAGAATACATTTTATGCTTGATGCTTTTTTCCGAAAATAAAAAGAAACAGAAAAATGAATACCTTTCTTTATGAAAGCTGGATAGCTCCTGACTACTTCTATCACTGCTCAGAGCAGTATGCTAAGCACTGAAGCAAACACAGAGCTGGTGGGAAAATCAAGATCACAGGGAACATCAGGAGCTTGCAGAGACAATGTCCACAGTCCAGAGCAAGAAAGCAAAAGAAGTGCTCTACCCCAAAGATCTTCTGAGGCCAGAGACATGCAGGATAATGGGAATGCCTTAAAACAAACCGCCCCTGGAACAGAAATACAAGGGAACTACTTGGAAATTTGCAAGAACCTTGCATTTGAGTGTGGGTGAGTTTCTTTCCCCTTCTTGAACTGGAAAACTGGAGAAGTGCACTATGATGTGTAAATAACTCCCATCCATTTTGGCATCCAGCCTTTCAAATAATATTCCAAAACAAGGAAACCACACTATTCCTGGGTTTTTATCTGTTGTGCTATCAGCAGGTTTTCACACCAGATGTTTCACTGTTTGCTGGGCAAACGATACACAGAAAAGACAGAGTCACAAAGTAGACAGTCATATTTTTGGGCTCTGATGGGGGTGGGCAATAGACAAAAGGACTATCAAAAATTGTAGATGTTTTTCCTGGTGCTTAGTTAATATCGATAATTATTCCAACGTTGCTTTTTGCAGTACTTTGCAAGACAGGAGTAGGCAAATGCAAATAACAATTGGTTCCTCACTGCAGTTGTAGGGGTAGCGAGGATGATACTTGGAGCTAAACTCTACTTTCTATGAAAGTTACTGCAGCATACTCCAAAATTTTAACCTATGTGCATAGAAGGATAGATCTGAGCCTTGAAGATTGGATTTGGGTAGAAGTTCTCTTTAAGTGATCTGACTGTGAAAACACAGAATTCTAGTAAATTCCACAGAATCCATTAAAGCTACAGAAGCAGCCATAGAAGGCATTCCTAATCGTAACAAAAACTAATAGAATGAAGAAAGTTCTTCCAGGAGTATGATTCGCAGAGTTTTTTCAGTCATATTTGTATAGTATGAAAGATAAAATCTCATTCCACTTTGTCCTTTTCAAAGTGGTCCCTAGACTGCCCTGCTATTGCAACCACCCATATTTATAAATAGTTCCTGCAATCTCATACACCCCAAATAAGCCTTTTTCAGCAATGAGCCAATTCCACTGGCAAGCTCCTTGTGAAAGATTAATTTCAAGTCTCTTTTCTGCCAGATTCTAAGTAGGATGTGCTTTTTTACCCAGGCCTTGGTCACCTCTCACAGCATTACAAGGATGATCACTCAGCTTTCAGGCTGTCACAGTCTGAATCAGTTTCTCTCTCTGTCTTCATGACAAAAGCCATACTCAGGCTTAATTAGTGCATGGAATGTAGCACATCTCACATGCCTGTGGTGTAATTTGTGTAGTTTCGTTACTATCAGGCTGTGTTTGGGACACACCAAATGCATTTGCTACAGCAGCTCATATGTTTGACAGCTGCAAAACTGCCTCTGAGAGTTTCCCTTTTGACTCTTTTTTTGGTCCTGAGCAAAATATATCTCTAAATCTCTTCTTCCAGTCAAATATCATACTCCATTCCTCCAGTCAGATTATTTTCTTTAATTTCTTGGTATTCCTTGTAGCATGAGATATAAGGTAAATTCTCTGGCTCCAAGAGAAAGTGTCTTTTTTTGTTCACTTAAGAAGTTCCAATTGCTTCTGCTATGCAGAACAACTTCCCTGGATTTTATACTAGGAATTTAAACTACACAAAGACAACTACTAAACTCATACCAGATACATGTAGTTAATTAAAATATTTATTTCTCTTTTTTCTCCCACTCTACCATTTATACTTTCATTCTATGTAAGCTTTGCACTTCTAGGTCCATAGGTACCTCTCCATCGTCCAAAATAACCTTCAACTTGATATATACTCATGGAAAAAGAAAGTTTAACAATCTCAAAATCTGGCTTACTGCTAACCACTTAAACAACCAGTATTCTGCCACAGAGGAATAGGGGCTTTGAGAAATCAGTTCAGTGCTTGAGGTCACGTGAGTTTTTGGTGCTTTTCTGTTAATATTTTAGACATTCAAACAGGAGTTCCAGCCCTTAATGCAGAAGTAAAATACATTAGTGAATTGCACATCAGAAAAGTCAAACCACTGCTACCACAGGATGAATACACTTACTATGAATATTAATTCATCTCCTGGAATTAAACATTAATACTTAATATACATACCGCAAAGTTTAAAATCTTACAAACATTGCAGGGAGAGGAAGAGGAGGAATGAACAAATGAGACAGGCCCCAGAGTCTGATTCCACAAATTAAAGTGTATTTCTGAGATAAATTAAAATATTTCCATGTGTAACAGGACAGTTTGCCACTATGAATAATTTCTCGTTAATGCAAAAGAGTCTACAAGGATTTGTTTTAGGTTTTCTACCTCACCCACCACAGTGCAGAAGCGTAGTCACTGCCTACAGTATAAACACTCTGAGCTGGGCAATGAGATTGATGGTTCAAAATTGATGGAAACAGGCTGTTTCTCTGTACCTGAGCACTGAATTCCCATCACCAGCCAAGGCATCTTCCCTTCTTAGTGGCAATAGCACTTAAAAAAGCTCCATTTAACTGCAGCAATCAAGCACACACTCCTGTCTAAACACAACCATTTCCACTAATGTGACTTCTTCAAGGTAAGCTGAGTAAGCCTGCACAGTGCTTGGGAGTCAGCTCTAATTTTAGCCTGCTCCCAATTAGGCATCTTGTCTAAACTAACCATTTAGGCTCTCAATGGAGTGAGAAAGGTGAGTCAGCCCAGCTATCCTGGACAACCATCTGAAGGCAGGATAAATAACAAAGCTTTCTGCACTGACAAGGCACAAAGGAGCTGGGATGGATTGAAATCTGGCGCCTGACCTGACAGCTGAATAGAAAGGAGAAGAATCTTCCCCTTGGCTAAACTGGGGTCTAAAAGGCCACCTAGCACCTCAGTAATGAGTCTGGGTAGTATGTCCAATCAAAGGCTTGATGAGGGATAACAGAGAGATGTCTTGATAAGAAATGTGGCTCCAGAAATGCATAAACAGCAAAGTCTGATGTGTATTTGGTTACAGCCTCGTCCAGGATTCAGACATATGCCAGTTTTGCAACGACAGAGCCTGGCACAGGCCCCGAGCAGTGCAATACCTGCCAGCAAGTCCACAGGAAGAAAATGCTGCACCAGAAGATCCCAGCAGGCAGGCAGAATTCCTCAAAAATGAAGCCCCAAGCTAGGCAGCCTTGATAGTCCACCCCTCTCACTCACCAGAACGAACTCTCTTCGGCAGCAGGCTGGGAAAGGAAATGTAATCGAACACCTCTCTAGCCCAGCATCATCACATTTCTCTCTCCAAATCCAAGTACTCTCACTGCTCCACGAAGCAGTTTCTGTGGCTCTTCAAATCCCTGTGGCTGCTCTGCTTGGTCTTTTCACTAGCTTGTTCAGAGTAGCCATAGGAAAAAAGCACGAGCCCTGAGCGCTGACCCCGCATTTCAGTGTGCAGCAGGAGATGTTATTTTTCTGGACAGCAGCCCAGAGACACTGGACAAAGCCAGAGCAGCAGCAGATGTTGAGATGCATGCTCTCCTGCCCCAGCTTTGGCTAATGAGGCAGCAGAACCCACAGAACATGAGAGCACCGACACCAAACTGGAGACTGCAGCATGCACCTTCATCTTTTTCATTCTGTTTAAGACCGAGTTTTGTTGCAGACTAGGACACGTGAAAAGATCTTTAAAAATACATATTGATGCCTCCTATTGTTGAGAGAGAGGGCAAAAGAAAGATATTCTCTGCCCTAGCTGCAAGGAGCATCTCTCAGTAGCATAAAGCACATGCCCAAATTGACTTACCAAAATCATTTGTGCCACGTAGCTCTCCGGGCCAGTGTATTCAGTTGGATCTTTAACTTTGACGAGAACTATAAAGTACAAATAATGCCACATGTTGTGTTCTGCCTTTATATGCTCCTCAAATGAAACGGTCTTGTTATCAAATTTGTCTCTCTCGAGTCCTGCAAAAAGAGAAGAACATAAAGTCAAAAAATAAACTTCAGCATAAAAATACGCAAAACTGTTAAATATGTTAGAGAAAGGAACCTAACTTAATTTAAAGGATCATAAATTTGAAAGATCTTAATTTAAAAGCTGTAACTGCCAGGCAAGAAATACCAGGCCAGAAGGCATTCCTGACAGAAGTCTTTCAACGCAGCATTTATTCTTTTTTGTGATATTTCCTCTTAATAACAATAACAATATAATAAATATGTTACAGTTTTAGAGCTTCTTCTATGCTGAGGGCTATAAAGTGCTTTACAAGTGCTGGCTCTGGCTCCTTCTAGATGTATACTGGGAAGCACACAGTGTGCAGTCCATGTCCTGATCTTTCAAAGATTTATGCAAATTTTTAGCACCAAACATATAAACAGTCCCACTTAAACCTCTTAAGTTTAAGGTTTGTGGGCTTAAACCTGGTAGAGAAGGTGAGTCCCTGCAGCTCTGTTGTCACATGGTCTTTACAGAGCTGTAATTCTAAGAAATTTTTTTTATTTTTCTCTGTAATGGTCTAGATCTCTGAAGAAGAATACCAGAAGTGAGGAAGGAGAGGAATCAATGCTGGCCTCCATGTTTCTGCTCTCCTCCCTGGCTTTCCTGTCCACAGACACTAAAGACATGTTGTGCTCTGCAGTACAACCTTGAAAACAGCACCTAGCCTACAAAAATGCAGGTATTTCTGAGGTCCCCTGGGGAGTGAAGTCTTTCTGACCCTCTTTGTGAGTGCACTTCAAAATAACTGTGATTTATATGTGGGCTTTGTGGGGATGATTTCCACTGAATTTTTTTTTTTCCCTGCTTCATATCACCTCCTGAAATCATCAGTTCTTGCCGATGCCCCCCTTCTGGAATGCCCTGTGCTGTGAAACAGAAGCTGCATTTTCATCTGCAGCACACTGTGAAACTGAGTCAGCAGCTGCCCCATCTCCATTAAGTGGAATGATGCAAGCGTGAGACGGCTTTTCTGCCTCGGATTCTGGGTGGAGACTGTGAAGCCACCTCTCAGCAAAGTTAGCTTTTGATTCATAAACCAAATCTTTTTCCTACTGAAAGGGAATAAACTTGGACTCAAACTCCGGCATTTTTACAGACTTCCCTCGTAGAAGATAACCGTGCCTGGGGTCCAAGCTTTATTGATTGAGGAATAGTTCATTTTCATTCCTTTCACCCTCAAATATCTCAACAGATCAGTAACACCTACCACAGATGAAACAGGTAGTCTTTAGTATCTCCTCCTTTTTCTGCTTTTCGCTCCTGAGATCAGCAAATGTATCAATGATGACTCCAAAGATCAGGTTGAGAACAATAATTATGACAATGAAGTAAAACAGAAGATCATAAACAACTCGTGCAGCAAACAAGGGCTCCTGCAACAAGGTTGCAATAAGGTATAAAAATAGCACAGCTCTAAAATATTAAACAACATTAGCTCGAGCAAAGCTACAAATCTTTCTTTACATATACCAAATTCTGCTAGCCCTACTCACAGGACTAGGGAGGGACTACCCAAGTCCTTTTCGTCACCCTGACAGAGCCCTGAAGTCACCCAATTGCTCAGTTTCCCACACATACGTGGGGATAACAGCACTACCCTTTGTGGAGTGCTTCAATGTAATTAGCATTAAAGAGCTGCTAAGTGGCAAGGGTCAATTTCAAAGGGTCACTTTCAAAGTCTGTTAAGCGCTTACAGACTCCACTGGGGATAAACCTTGGCCATTGCAGAACCTCCCAGTCTGTGAGATAGGATGTAGACTCCTACTACCAGCACAGGGAGTTCTTCCATCCAGATTCGAGTAGTCTTTTCACTTTTGCAAGCCCTGCTGAGATCCTACTTTATCCTGAATTTATTTATAAACATGTATGGTGTGGCTCATCAAGCAAAGGGCTGCTAGATTGCCTTTATTTGTGATGTTCCTTCTGAACCTAAATAAAAATGAGTGAAACCACCCAAATATTAAGGGATGTCCTTAAATGAACTGAATTTTTGAGGAAACTTCTGGAAGAGAAAATACGCCACAGTATATGAAATTCTTTTTTGACCTTCATGGTGGTTGAGTACAAGTGAACAACAGGACCTATTCCAGGGCTGAATATAAGCTAAAATATCCAGGTGGAGCTTCCTGGGCATCAGTCCCTGCCCGTTCCTCTGGGGCCATTGCTGGGCCCCACAGAGCAGAGCCTGGCCCTGCTCTGAGCCCTCCCTGCAGACAGGGACACCCAGGGCTGAGGGCCCCTCTCAGCTGGGGCTCCTCTCGAGCTGAACAGCCCCAGCTCCCTCAGCCTTTCCCTGTCAGAGATGCTCCAGGCCCTAAATCATCTCTGCAGCCTCTGCTGGCCCTACTCCAGGAGCTCCCTGTCCCTCCTGTGCTGAGGAGCCCAGAGTTGGACACAACACTCCAGATGGGCCCCCCAGGGCTGACTTCTTGGCAGTGCTTTGATGGTTACAATATTCTGCATTTTTCCAGAAGAGGTAAACAACTACCTAGAGATCCCTTGTTCAAGTATCATCATCACACCAAGCGTAGCTCTTCCCATTAAATATCCCATCTGGGATCTAAAAATTACATGGATAAATCAGCTGCGTGACATGAGATCAGACTAGATACAAACACTGCCTATAACCTCCAAAAATTGACTTTGGCATTCATGAGATGCACAGGGAGTAATGCATGTCCTTAGCGAAAACACTCACATCTTTGGAAGGCTTTCTGAGCACATCTCCCACACCACCCCCATTCCGCAGGCCTTGGTTTAACACGGTCACAATGCACATGAGCAGGGTGTCACAGGTCCTTTCTATTCCATCCTCCTCTTCTTCACCTGCAAACAGGAACCACAGCATCAAACAAAGCCACAATTCTGTGTTAGAGAAAGCAACTCCAAGACACATCTGGCTCTCATATTTCTCATCCAGAACCTCATTGATCATCCCCACCCATGTGCATATCACTGCTGGTGACATACTTAGGCACATCAGGCACACTTAGCCTGAAGAGAGACGGAAAAAATCACAAGCAGGGCTCCCACCAAAGCTGTTAATGACCCAGAGCTGCCATCTCTGCTCATGGAAGCATCCCTTCTCCTTGCAGTCCTCCCACTGCTTTTCCAGTGGGCCCCCCTAAAAAAGCAGCATAGACAAGAAGCAATATAAACACAGATAATTAGAAGCACATTTGTAAAAGGATTGTCTTCCTGTGAAATCATTTTTCTACCTACTCGTGTACAAGCCAAGCCATGTTAGCATTTCAAACCATTAAGGAGGGGTTGGCTTTTTGTTCAAGTCAATCTGTCCGTGATCTTTCCACCAGCACACGTGCCCACGAACAGGTCTGATAGACATTACATGAAAGGCTCTCCCTGACCTCAGTTCGAAAAACTTGGATTCTGTTCCTATCTGTGCAGCAGAGCTGCTGCGTGGTTTTGGCTGAGCCACAGAGGGTACTATTGTGCAGGAGATATTTGAACGTGCAGAGGAGCTGGGCTGGAACACCAAGCCTGGGGGGACTTTGTCTGCCTTGGCCAGAGTCCCTCCCACCACATGCTCACTGCATCCACAGCCTCCCTTTGAAGAGTCCTGTGTCCTGCTGGCTTGGGCTGAAGGGTCAGGACTGTGATTGCCATTCCTCCTGCCTTCCTTTCTGTTGAGGGACACGCTTGCTTAGGCGGGGAAGGGGGCGAATCACAGTCGGTTTGCTCGGTGCACTCATTGTAACATAGTTTAATACTCTCACACCCTGCTGTGAGAGTTGACTGAAACACATATTTAACAGCCCCAAACCACTGCATCTGTGGCACTGAGATAGACTCTGATAAATTGAACTGACTGCAAGTACTCACATTGCAGACAAGTAATTTGGATTTAAATTCAATTTTGGATTTGGGTTCCCAAATTGTGGTGCATGCATCCTGGCTGGGATGGGCAGGACAGCGCTGGTGTCTGCTGCTTTTGCCACCACTGCTTCTGCTCCACAGGCAAATTAAATGAGAAACAACTCCCTACTGAAGGAACTTTGAGCAAAAAGAAAAGCAAAAGCAGACATCAGGAAAGACTTCCCTGTTAAACTATATGGTCATTATAGACACTACTCCCACAAATAATCCTGGATTTTAAAATAACTGCTTAAATACTGAAACTGAAAGGATTGAAACAAATTTTTTTTATCCTGTCATATCTATTTTTTTTTAACTAGCACAGTGATGTTATTCATACCAACTAATCTTTGCTGTTGTATCCTGCCATTATTCCTTCCTTTCATACAATACTACTTCTTTTTTTTTTTTTTTTAAGACCTGTGCTTGAGAAGGAGACCATCCACTAAATAAATTAAAAGCTGTGAAAAAAGCCACAGCTTCTATTTCCTTTAGGTAACTACAATCTTTTCACTGTTCACGAGACCAGACTCAGGTGCTGGAAGCAGCAGATTATCAGATTCTGGTGAACAGAGAGGATAATCCAGGGCTGAGAACTGGAGAGGGAATTATCTACCAGCAGCCCTAACACCCAACTCTCCCTTGTCCACTGAGATGCTAATTCAGAGCAAGCAAAGCTTCAGACAAACAAGATACATCACCTTGCATATCTTGCAACACAGAGCATCAGCATCCTAGAAAAGCTCCCAGAAAGGCAAGCTCAGGTTGCAAGACCTTTTCTAAAGAACCAGACAGCCCGAAGTTGGCAGAAATCTCTAGTGCAGCAATGTAGGCTGTGGGGAGTGTACAGACATCGGGTTTTTTCTATTCTATTTCCACTCCCAGATGTGAAGCAACAAGAGCTGCCTTCAACCTGGGAGCCAGGCAACCCTACAACAATGTTGTGCCTCAGTCATCTGTCTTCAAAGCTCAACAGCATTCACAGCTCAGGCACCAGCTATGCCTGTACTCCAAAGAAAGGAGTGGATTTGTGGAGTGGATTGTTGTTAAGGACCCAATATTGACACTAATTGAGGTTTGGGGGGGTCATTTGCAAGCAGTTCCACCCTGGAGAGTGGCTTGTGAGGGTCTGGACAGCATCAGGCAGTCTGTCTTCTGATTAAATTTAATTCAAAGGCAAAGCAGGTTAAGTGCTAAGACCACCCCACAATGTTGATCACGGAGCAGAGGGAGGAATAATAGCAAGATTTACTTCAAAAATCCTCCTCTGATGTTCCACAGCCACCTGGACCACACAAGCACATTAGGTGAGACAAGCCTGTGCCCACGTGGATCCAGAAGAGCTTGCACAGAGCAGGACCGGGCCTGGCAGTGGAATGAGGCTTTGGAAACGTCCCCTTTACAAACCTGTGCACCTTTCTAGCACAGGTCTTTATGGGCCACAGAGGGTGGGGAGATACGTACTGTAGGATGTGAGGTTCCTTTAAGTGATCAGGCACTTCACCAGGTGTAGACTTAAGTGCTATGGAAATGTCTTTGGAGTGGAGAGAGGGAGACTCTGAGGCAGGTGAGATGAAATATTTTTAGGCTGACAGCCCAGGGCAGCAGTGAGCAGCAGGCTGCAGAGGGGGGAGGCTCTCTGGGCACAGCACACTGGCTCCCAGGGAACTCCCTCACCAGTCAGAGCAATGGCTGAGCACAGGTTCCACCAGTGAAACCCAAGGAAGAAGCAGAGTCCCATCAGAAGAGATGATCAGCAGTGACCTGATCTGAACAGCAATGTAATTCATGTCTCACCAGGGACCTGAGATGCCACTGAGAACATTTTCTCTTTCCCACACAGCTGCGGGCTTCTCTGGTGCTACAATGTGAAACTCCCCAAATCTCATAGAATCACAGCACCATTAAAGCTGGAAAAGACCTCTGACACTGAGTCCAACCACTCACCTAACCCTGCCATGTTCGCCACTAAACCACATCCCAAGTGCCCCATCCCCACACCTTTTCAACACTTCCAGGGACGGTGATCTCACACCTTTGCACTCTACCACATTCACACTTTAGCCAGAGGGGAGATCTGTCCCAGGAAAAGACAGAAAGTAGAACAATTCTTTTGAGCAGGTGGCTAAGGTGAGCAAAACTGTTCTTGCTGAATGTTGGTGGGTTTTAATGGTACTGGATAAATAAAATTTCTTCAAGATTGCGCACTTAGATGTTTTGTACAGCCCTCTTTCATTATGGTTTGATTTTAAAGGAGCAGTACCCAAACAATAAGAAATGAGAGATTTCTATCACTCAAAGAGCTTGCCAAAAGCCACACTGCATCTCTTTGACTGATTGATTACTCTTTGAATGCAGCAGCTTTGCCAATAGCTATTAGACTGTTTTCTCCATCTAGCCAGACAGCTTCCCATGTTGTTTATGAGGCCTGTTTACACACCAGCTGGGAAGAAAAGGCCTACTTTTATAGCCCTCTCCCTAAAGCCTTTGATCCTAAAAACTCAAAAATTAGTAGAGGAAGAATAAAGCTTATGAAACATTATACTGGCACACTTGAAGGGACCATTTATGTCCTCAGGTTTCAGCCCCCAGCAACTGTGGCAAAAAATATTTTGAGCCTGTTGACCATCCACGGTGTACACACCTCCACTACAAAGGCCACAATATATCAAACCAAACTCAATACCGGCAGTGAAAGACCAGCCACATCAACTAGACTCTGCCACGTGGAAAGAGTGGGAGACAGACACGTGGGCCTAGATCTGGCTTCTTGGGTCTTCTGGCTACAATACAGCTTTGGCCCAGATGCATGTAGAAAAAATACATAAACACTTGCTGATAGATGTGCTATGCCATGAAAATGAATCTCTGTGGTCCTAACTGGATCTAACAGTGGCTCAGTGTGTGCAGGTGAGGATGCTGCAGACAAGCAGCAAGCTTCTTCTCTCGGCTAAGTCACTTGGCAAGGAGCAACCTGTATGTTCAAGCATAATGATTCAGCAAGCTCTTTCAGTAACAAAATTAATGTCAGTGCATTTGGAAATCAGGTGTGGGAAGCACACCCATTAACGGCAAAGTTTCCAACTAAGCTCCAAGCCTCGCAGAAGTTGAGCACTTCTGACTCACAGCAGTGATCGTCACTTCTCACACCAGCAGAAGTCTCTGCAACAGTAACACACTAATCAGAGAATCACAGTGCAGTTTGGTTGGAAGGGACCTTAGAGATCATCTCATTCCAACCCTCTGCCAAGGGCAAGGACACCTTCCACTAGACTAGGCTGTTCCAAGCCCCATTCAACCTGGCCTGGAACATTTCCAGGGATCCCTAGGCAGTCATTGGTCTGAGATAACTTCTATACTAACCTGGGTTAAGAGCTGGGATGCTTTTGGAACAGTTCTCTTTTGCACAGGCTCCCATCATTGATGTCAGAGTTGTAGTGGGAACTTCACCAATACCTGTGGAAAAATCAGGATGTTGACAAAAAGACAGATACTACACTGATGTTAAGTTTTAAATCATTATTTTCTAGGAGTGAATCACCGTACTGGAGAGTTAAGAAGGAAAAACAGAACAAATTACACCAGCAATTCCTCCCTCCTCTAAAGAGTCTGCCTCAACAGCTCAAAGCAGTCACAATGAACAAAACCACAGTTTTATATTTACTGTATATCACAGCTATTCCCATTTCATCTCCTGAAATTAATGAATCTACATCAAATGCAGCTGCTTCTGGTGAGAACAAAATATATTCAAAGCGAGTAACAACTGTCAGATATGAAAATAATGTCAGTTTTTAAAATCATTAGATAAATTATTCACAAAGGCTGACAAGAAGGACACCATGCTGATGTTCAGTTATCCTGAATGTAGAATATTTAAGGGTTTTCAAGGATTATAACACAGTTTGTTACTCATTTGTAAATATGTATGGGTTTGTGTAAAACACTAATTTAACATTCCCAAAGTGGTAAATGTGTACATCAGCTTGATTTTATCAAACCAATTTTATCTTGTGCACCTTCAACAATTTTCTGCATTTCAAATTAGAGATACAAAAAGGTTTAAGGAGAAAAAAAATTAAGGCAAAACTATACAACAAAATAACAGCCTAAGACAGTATGTGTAATGCAGAAAACATGCACTCTGACTTACTCTTTCTGCTACTTTATAAAGAAAAAATTCAAAGCACTTGTCCTGGGAAGTATAATTTTCCATCATGCAGTCAGCATATTTTCTTGATGAGTTTTTGATCAGAAATGGGAATGTATGAAGCCAGCAAGAACATACCCACACCACAAAAATCTGCCAAGAACTCAACAGAAGCAACAAAAACACAAAGGAGCTGCTACCCTGGATCATGCCAGAGCTGTGTGTAGCCCATTTTATTAAGATGGTCACAACTACCTTTCAAAGTGACACTTCATACCCTAAGTCCTGTATCAAAAATGAATGGTCAGTCAAATATAAGCCAATTTAGCCCCTAATGGATGATCAGTGGCAAAAAAAAACCAAACTCACACCAAAAACAGAACTCTGTCAGGTTGGTTTTTTTTTTAATATGGTTTTGAACCAACTCTAGAAGTACTGAGGTTCCTGAGTCTTGAATGACCTTTGCCTGGTTTGTGAGCTTTAAATCCTGAAAAAAAACAACTTCAGGAAAAGACTGGCAAGCACTGAGTTCACATAGCACCAGCTGGGTACCACCAGCTCTGTGCTTGTGTAAGGGTCTGAAGAGCTCAGCATTTGGGAAAATCATGCCTCTAGGAATTTAACCAGCTATTCTCAGGTATTTCTCTGCAGCCAGTTACTCCTCCATCCATACTCCCAGCAGGCTGGTTGGCAGCACACACGAAACTCTCAACAGACCAGACCTGGCTCTTTTCTAGCAAAGCAAGTTTGTAACTCTCTATTCACTTTGCTGAAGTCTCTCATTCCACAAAGCTGAAATCCTGGCCTTTTTAAAATTGGTTCAAAACCTGCCAACGACTTTACTGAAGCCAAGATTATACCCTAATGAGGATGATCATGAAATACACATCGAATTTAAAAGATGCTCCTATCAGTAGAACTGTGGATTCCGTAATAAATTTCTGCTGGATGAAGCTTAAAAAGCAGTGAAACAAATACAGCTACTGAACATGTAGTACACAGAAATTCCTATGAGCTGCTTTTAAGGTGGGATGAGAACCAATACAATCCACTTTGAGCTGCTTTTCCAAATACTTAGGAAATACAGGGGATTTTTTAATGTTATCATGAGTTTGTGAAGCAAACATAATAAATCAAATGTGTTAGATTTTAGTATTTCAACAAATAAGCCCAGACTAAAACAATCCTATACACATTAAATTTTACACAGAGACTTAATTGAGTTCTAAGGTATAGGGAATTAGTTCTGCTCTCACACAGGCACAAATGAAGGAATTTGATGTCCTTAGATGAAAAGTTAGGTTAGGCAGACAGACAAAGGGACACGTCAAAAGCAAATTTTAATATAAAAAACAATACCTGCAGCAGGGGTCCTGATTTTCAACCTGTCAACCTCCATGATAAAGTCATCTTTCAGGAAGAGGAAGCCAATGATGGAGAAGAGATAAACCAAGATGAGCGCTAGCACTGCAGTGAGGATAATTGAGCGGCCATTCCGGGTAACACTTTTTATCACATTTAGCAATGTCTCCTCCCTGTACACCAGATCAAACAGCTGGAGAAGGCACAGAATAGAGGAAAAATGAATACAAATGAGGCAATATATAGATGCTACACAGGAAAACAATCTGAACTGTTGAAACATGTATCGAGCCATATTCTACGCTCTCAACTTCATAAACTCACATCGATTTCAGTGGGAGCTGGGCATGCATATGGAGGAGGAAATCTAGCTCACAACTTTAAATTTTAAAATTAATTATAGCAAAATCCAAAGCCACAAAGTATATTTGAGTCTGATCCAGAGATGGACAATGCCTACCATCAAGATCCGCTGTTTCCCTGTGTTTAAAACCAGGCTAGATTAAAATTTTAAAAGTGTCTTCATACTATGGATGTATATCTACAAACTAATTTTTCATGTTATCTCTCATCTGACAAACATGCACAGGCTGCAACTCAAAAATGCACTCTTACATGTAAGTAATTACATATTCGTAAACTTTCTCTGAGCTCATGGCATCATGCAAATGTCACATGGACAAGGATTGGGGCCACCTCTTTTTAGGACAAAGTTAAATTCATGGCACTGTTTGTATAAGACTAGAAACTTCTGTTCTTCTCTACCCTGCACTATATGCTTTCCTGGCATTTAATCTGAAAGAAAAGTATATATTAAGATAATATTGCTTTAAATGTCAAAAGCCTAAACCAGCAATTAAATGTGACAGGAGCTTTGCAAGAACCTGGAACCTTTTTTTCTCATACAATTTTCTTGATGTTCTATAGTGCTTTGGACCTTATGTATAATGTATGTATTTCTATTTCAAAATACTCAGATTACAGATATAAAGCAATACACTATGATTTATCAAAATGTTCCACAGAAGAAGCCACAATTTGTAAGATCTGAAATCCACAGCCTTGTGAAAGGATTAATAACAAAGGAAGAAAGAGGAGAGACAGTTATGAACAAATTTTAGAGTTTAGACTACATCCACTACTAAGTGAACACCTGGAAGCAACCTGGGTACATGGATAATGTCCGTGAATCATGGACATTGGTCAATAGCAGTCACTGAAAAAAAGTAAATACATAAAATGTTTCTTAAGCTGCTCGACACTTTGCAAAATATTTCAAGATAGAGATCACCTAACTCATTGAAGGAACAGCAGATAATTTGTGCATTTTTTAAGCAGGAGAGTTACATCCATTTGAAGAGGGTCCTGCAGCTATAGCCACAATCTTGCCTCCTTTGAAATCTGCCCAAAATTTGAAGCAGACTTTAATATCAAGATCTGGAAAGTCTGACTTCAACAGGACTCCACCTGAGCAAGCACTGAACCCCTGAAAATGTTCGTGTGCTTAATACATCTTTGAAACGCTGGGAGTTCACCACTATTCAGGAAGCTGAGAAAAAACACAACAGGAAAGTGAACACATGTAAATGACCACAGTTTAGTCAGTCTCCCTACAAGTTTCACATGTTTCACTATAGAGCAAAAGAATTAGCAAACAAGAGCAATGAAACACCTTTTACTGCTACTCAGCATGAAGGGAGCAGTTAGTGGAGTTTAGCATAATTTTGTGTGATTCATTTTCACTGCACCTGCACCACGTTATTAAAAGGCATTCCATCTGGGTAATGGCAACAAAAGAAAATGAAATGGGATACATTTCAAGTGATGAATCTTCCTGCTACACCAGAGGAATGCCATCCCCATTTCCCAAGTAATTTCTTAAAAATATATTTGGGATGAGGAATGGGATCCTTTGGTATAGGTATGATGCACACACCCCCAGACAACTGCCCCCAAAACATTAGGACTGACAGAAGATACATAAATGATGGACATAGAATATGGAGAAAGCTGGCAGAGAGGAGTGGACTGGGTGATGATTGTCTGAGAAGAAAGGAGCAAACTTTCAGCTCTAAAACAGATAAAATAATCCCTAACAGAAACAGGTTATAATAAAAACAGCAGCTCCTAAGGGGCATCAACACAATGGCATGCTAAAAATACACATGATTTGGCTTAATTGTCAGGAAGAAACTGAAGACAGCTGCATGGGTAACAGTATTTTCTATTTTTGCAGTTTTCCCCTCCACAGCAGCACGTACTTACCAGGAAGCTATAGAAGAACTCGTGCACGCAGAGGCCCAGCATGCAGACCAGGACATAGGCCACATGGTAGAGAAAAGCCATGTCCATGATGACCGCTCTGTAGCCACGGGTGAAAGTCCCACGGTTCCCAACAAAGCTCACCAGGAAGACGATTTTGTTACAGAGCTGTGAGGGGTAACAAAGGCTAGGTTTATGCTATCAGAAAAATCCTAGTCTTCATTGCTTGGGTTGCTGGCTGAATAGGCTGGTTTGACTAAATGCACAACCTTTGGATAGCTGGAGTAGGGTGAGAAAAATCGAACCCCGACAGCACACTGGGAATGAGCCTGTGAGGGTGAGTGGAAGTACCTCACCTCTGCAACACTGCACTGTGCCTCCTTACCTTGTGATTTATTCCTACAACATCAGGGAACAGGTGGGCAGGATTAATGTCATGAGGCATTAAAAACCAGCTGGGGAGTGAACTCCCAACAACTTTGAGTTTAGACCTGAGACTATGTAAGAGCAGCTAGGCATGCTACTACCAAGAGAACAATAGTAACACAACAGAAAGTGTGTGTGGGTATGTGTGAGATCTATTTCCTTCAGATTGTGTTCTTTAGTATGAAATTTCTTAAAAAAACCCTCAGAACTGAGGACAATTTTGAGGTGTAGCATTTAAACAACAGCATCAGATTCTCCACGGCTCCCGAGCTTTGCCTGCACACGAACAGCAGTGCAGAAGTGAACAGGAAAGAGTCTCACCTCATCTCTTTGGTAGCCCAGGACAAGGAATGAGGACTCAGCACAACTCCTTTGTTCACAAATTTGTTGTGGGCAAGCACTGCTTACTTGCCTTTACCTTTGACTATGCGTCTGGGTATTTTTCAGTACATGAAATTCTCACACAGAGAACTGGTGGCAAACAGCCCAATACTTCGTGCTGGGGTGAATTAGAGCTGTAGCGGTCAGGCAGAAATTTAAATAGATGATTTGTGAGCACGACTGTGTATCTTACCAAGCTCACTAAGCACGCAAACTTATTCATGTCTAAGTTAAGAGATCTAGCAAAGAGCTGAGAGAATTTTTAATTTTGAAAGCTCTTTTCTTCCTGAAAATATATTTAAGGTCTAGAAATGTTTCACAAATTTGTGTCAGTAGTGCTGAGAGTACTGCTAGAGAAAATTATTCTTTTAACATGAGAAACTGTAGATTTGATTGCCCTTATGCAGCAATATTTCTTTAAATTTCATATTGTTTTTGTTTTTAAAATATTTGCATATGCACAAAACTAAGCCAGCATTTTTCTTAGCTTCCCACTTTGCTGACACTGGTGTTTCAGGATGACTGGAAATTATTTATTTTTCTGGCTTAACCAATGAACCAGAAAAAGAAGTTTTGCACAGCTCTAATCAAAGGAGTTTTTAAATAGGAGACCCTTAATATCTTTCCTTCTGCTGAAAGGGAAATTCTGCTTGCTTTTGAAGTACTTACATTAGCAGCACCAAGGAGTATCAAGGTAGGACCAAGCCCTATAGTATATATAGACCTGAGAATAACAGACACCAGAAAGGGTCGAATACCAACAGGCTTGGAGATGAAAAACAGCATTGCTGTGCAGAACGCCACTGCTATCCAGAGAAGCACGGAAAACAACGGTGAGAGCGTGCCTGCACAGAGGAGAAAGGGAGATTTGAGAAAGGCATCTTCGGAGGCTCCATTTTTCACCAAGAAACGGATCCAAAAGATCCTTTGCCAGCAGAGCTAACAAAAGCGTGATTCATGCATCACAACTGCTGACCATGGCTTGCCCTAATTGCAGCAGGAGCTATTATTCTCAGAGTATTGTTGCTCTGCACAGGTAATAATACAAGCAGCTAATGAAATTTCCATTAAAATCCAGGGAGTGCTCAGAGATGGAACAGTTTACCCTTCTCCTGGAGCAAGCTACTAATCCGCTCCCTTCTGCAGGGATCATTAGGGCTCCTCTGGTCTGATTCCATGATTGCTCAGCTACAGAAACAGTCGGTTCTGGGGGCAGCACAGCAAGTGGCAGCGCGCTGCAGTGCCACGTTTCCAGCCCCAGCTCCCGAAAAAAGCAGCTCCCTCCCGAAGGGCTGCGGGTGTTCTGCGGGAGCCTCCGCCTCTGCACGGGAGTGGGGCGCTTGGCACAGCAGGAGCAGCCCCGGGCTCCGGGCAGGGCCAGGCAACATCTGCAGTGCCCGGAGAAATGAGCGGCTGAGCTTGGCTCCCGGGCAGGCAGCAGGTCCCAGGCGCTGCGGGCGCAGCCACTGCCGCCTGCACAAGCCAGTCCCTGCTACTCTGCAAGACGCTGGCTCCAGGTGATCCCCGAGTTTGGAGCAATGCCCCTGTTTTCCCTCTCCCCTCTGCTTAAAGCCCTGGAAACACACCATGTTGCTGTGATATAAAAAGCACATTCAGATCTCAGGGCACTGTCACACTTGTACACTGACTTCTATTGTTATGGGATGAACTGAGAGGTCAGTGACGGGGGAGAAGGGAATAGAAAATTTAGCTAGACTCACAATAGGAATCATGCTATCTCTTTGGCAAGAGATACACAGCTGAGCAGCATCACTGGGATTAGAAAACAATGAGATGAGGCCCTAGCCTCAACATTCAGATGGCATCAAAACTTTTATAAAGTTCAGCAGTGTTTCTATCCCTGGTGGGAGGTTCAAGATCAGCTCTGTCATAGAGTTTCTTTACCAAGATTTGGAAACTTTTAATGGATCCTAAAAAATTACTTTCAAGTCAATCTGAAAGGTAAGGCCAAAGTTCTCCGTGGTTCTTTCACAAATCAGTTTTCATTCTTTCCTACTGCAGGTCCAGCAATTTCACGTTGCAGGACCCACACCAGTACCATGTGCAGACAGGCACCCGGGAGGCAAGGAGTCTTCATAGAATCAGGGTTTGGGTTGGAAGGGACCTTAAAGATCATCAACTTCCATCACCTCTGCCAGGGGCAGGGATACCTTCCACTATCCCAGCTTGCTCAGAGGCACATTCAACCTGGACTGGGACACTGCCAGGGCTGGGGCAGCCACAGCTTCTTTGGGCAACCTGTGCCAGGGCCTCGCCACCCTCACATGGAACAATTTCTTCCTCGTATCTAAACTAAACCTACTTTCTGTCAGCTTGAAGCCATTTCCCCTTCTCTTGTCACTACACACTCTTGACTCTCTTCTTTCTTTTAGGCTCCCTTCAGGAACGGTCTTCAGCTGGAGCAGTTTTGCTTATGTCATATTACGTAAGAACAGCAGGTACCTACTAAAAGGCAGCAATTTGGGACAATTAGATCAGCCCAGGCACCTCAAACAGGTGAGTAGAGGTGGATTTACACAGGTGAAGGGGAAAATGGGAGACATACTCCAACTGTTGGATCAGGCTTTGATGGGGAGGGAGGCTGGAAGTAAGGAGGCTGCCTCATAACCTGCTAATCCTATTTGGCTACACCTATTCATTTTTGCTCAGGAGTTGCTTTGGCTTTACAAGCACAAGGACTTGGAATCCTGAAATGAGCTATCACTGGATTACTGGGGCCACTTAAACTAATGCCATATAAATCTGCAGTTCAGAGAAAGTATTAATACCTACTGATTGCAGACTAGAGGATTTCCACTCTATACTAGAGTGTAGATTAGCTAAAATTTAGTAGCTTAAAAGGTTTGTTTTTAACCCTTTATTTCTCCTCTCATCTTCCACGGGCTCTAACGTGTGTGTGCTCTGAGTGACTCCCCAGTATACAAAGCACTGTGGATAAGACGTTCCCCTTCTCCAGGGCACAGCCCTGCAAACTCTGCTTCACTCCACAAGGCTGTGGAGCTGCCTGTGCTGCGACCCACAGAGACCACCCCGTGGGCTGTGAGGGCAGCGTGGTCCCTAAGCCAGTGTATTTTAATCTGCTGCCTTTCTGTTCTGCCAGCCAGCAGGAATGTTTGCTGGTGCCAGCTGTGGTGTTTGTGAAAAGCACATGTATCTACTAGAAGCTGGCCTGCTTCCACCATCCCAGTTCACATGCCATCAGACAGAGGTGACTTTCAGTCACATTACTGGCTGGCCACAAATCAAAGGCCCAGAGGTGAATGGCTCTGCTCCCATTACCAGTATTCTCAACTATTTAGTCTCCTTTAGCCCAATTAAGCTTGTTTGGGCTTTAAAGAGGTCTCCTGCTGGTCTGCTGCATTTATAGCAAATAATAAATTTCATTAAATATTTCCTCTGACATGGGATGAAGCAGAGACAGAATCCTAAGTTTTAAGAGTATTTTTACATAATTCATTTATCCTGTGTAACAGTTATGCCCTTTTATCCCAATAAACAACACTGTCAAAAACGCAAGTTTTCAAATCATTCTCTTCCACATGTTTTCAAGACTGCAAGTCATTCAGCTTGGTCAGGCTTAAGAAATCTCTGTGCCTCTGCTGCCAGGAATCCTCCTTCAGTTCAGAAGCTGCAGCTAAATGTGTGCAGTAGAACACTGCAATCTGGCAATATAAAAAAATTAGCTGAGATCATCTAGGTAATCTTCAGCTTATGCTCTGTCCATTTTACTCTGCATTATGTGGGCCACGTGACACACAGATCAACCACCACATTTCAGACAACATCTAGTACCTACTTAGGAGATACTAAATGGCTTCCAGATATGACTGCACCTGAAAATGCAGCTTTATTTGTTACCTTAGAAATTAAAGCATCTGAAATGAAAAAAAACCAATCACCCAAACTCTACTTGCCTTCATCTCCATCATCTCCAAAAGGGTAGAACAGAGCAACTGCTAAATTGATGAATACAGCAAGGTTGAAGGAAATGCTCCCCCAGAGAGAGATGTGTCTGGAGAACCAAAAGAGGGCTGGATTATCTAGAAAGGGGAGAAAAGCATCAATCAATGAACCAAAAGCAAGCAGAAACTCAATTACCAATAGTCCCAAGGGAATTAAATACAGATTAATGTAGAAAACATGTAGATCTTTAAAATTAACTAAAATAGACAAATATTAAACACAGGTTTGCCATAAAACACAGTTCTGAGCAGAGCTTTTAATCCAAAGATCACAATACAGTTTATTAAATACCAGTCTTTTGCCTCTGGTAAGATTTTAGGCCTGGATATTTTGCGAAGGAGTCTTTTCAGCTGCATCTGAAACTGCAGCCTCTCTGCATGGGGACACAAAATCAAGCAAACAAACAGATTTTAGCACTCTGAATGCCAGTCAACCAGAATACGCAGAATGTGTCATCCAGATGACCTATTTGGACCAAGTACACCGATGACATATGCAAAGAATGATGGAATAGGCATGGTTTCAAAACTGTGGTATTTTCCCCACTTCTGTCCAACTAAAAACATTTTCATCTACTTGAGAAGCAGGCAAAATTTGGTCTGCCTGGGTTTTGGTTCTACAAAAGCTGACTATTTCCTGTGTGATGCCCAGAAGCCCATGGTCACCTGCTGACAATCAGCTCTGTACTCCTGCTTAAAAGGACTCAAAAAAGTCATGATCTCCATATGTGAAGTGCTGTACAAACACACAGAAATCATCCATATCCCTGTCGACGTTTTTGAGAGAAATCCGAAGGAAATCTATGCTCAGGATACATGGGGCCTCTGGGCCAGTCACAATTGGGTGTTTCTGCCAGTCCTTCCCAGTCAAGCTCACTTCAGCTTCCAACATGGTCAACTGCTGGGATCCCCCTGTCACCCCAGCAATGAAAACAGGTTCTGCCCCCACATGTCCTGATGGCATTAACGTACACTGGGCTCCAGTGTCAACCGATTTTTCATACTTTTGTGGCTCTGATG